>JAADXF010000337.1:0-22592 GCA_023337575.1 Pythium chondricola | reverse complement strand
CTTCTACCTGTACACGTCGACGTGTACGTTCGTGGGTCAGTGGATGTCGGTGCTCACGCCCAACGCCAAGGTCGCCAATGTCGCGGTCGGTGCCATCTCGTGCCTGTTCAACTTGTTCAGTGGCTACCTCTTGCCCAACCCAGACATGAAGGGCTTCTACCAGTGGATCCAGTACATCATGCCGTCGTACTACTCGCTCGCGGCGCTTGCAGGCAGTCAGCTCGGCGAGTGTGATGGGGACAACAAGGCGTGTCTCGAGCTCCCAATCGGCAACTCGCTCACGCGTGTGGACGAGTGGGTCGAGGACGAGTACAACTTCCACCCGGAGGCCAAGGTCCCCTACCTCTTCGCGCTGCTTGGTTTCTGGGTCGCGGCCCAGTCGGCCATCTACCTCACGCTCAAGTACGTGAGCCACCTCAAGAGATAGATGGGAATCCATCGATCGCGTTAGAAATCGCCACCACCGTGTGAACTTGCATGTTGCTGCTCCCCCCATAAATACTCCTCTCTTTTTTTTTTCCCTGTTTTTCATTAATTGCTTAGGAACAGGGTGCGTTTTCAGAACAATTGTGCACAATGTGACCAATAATTCCATAATTGTGCGCTGGTGTGGACCACAGCAGTCATGGATGGTGCATGTGGCCGTGGCCAAGCAAACAGCCAAAAACGCGAGCCACGACCATGTCCGAGACGAGCTCCCCGGTTCTCGCGAGCGCCAACCTCAAGCAGCTCGGTGCGGGTGCCTCCGAACGAACTAGAACTGGATGTGGGATAGCGGTCACTGAGTGCTCTTGATTCTATCCGCAGCGAAACTGCTCGATCAACCGACCGCCACCAAGAAGGACGCGCGCCGCCACCAGCAATACGAGTACGCGTTTGTCAACGTATTGTTGACGCCCACTCTACCAGTACTAATGGTGAGTGTACTACAGGAGCAAGCTCGAAGGCTGGTCGCCATCGCCGTTGACCGGCGCCGCGGCGGCCACCGAGAGCATGGAGAATCTGAACCTCGGTCCGTCGGCCGCTGCCGCGACCAGTACCCCTGAGGAATCGTTGGCGCCCGTCGATAAGAAGGCGCTGAGCAAGGCCGAGCGCAAGAAACTGGGTACGTTATGATCAGTGTACCCCCATCCAGTGCACCACCTCGTTGGTGGTTCCGCTGACACATGTTGTGCCATGAATCATTAGCGATGGAGGCGTTCGCCCAAGCCAACGCCGGCGCGCCCAAGCGCGAGAAGCTCAGCAAGCAGGAGCGCCGTGCATTGCAGGAGGCCCAGCGCAAGTCCAAGGAGACAGGTGGTGGTCCGGTGACTCTTGCCGCGGTGCTCCCACCAACGCCAACACCAACGACTTTGTCGGTGTCGGCGTCCCTAAAACCGACGGCCACGAAAAAGTCGGAACCAACGGCGTCGTCCACAAGCGGTGTGCGGCTCCAGTACGACGACCCCAAGCGCATGGCCAAGCGCAACAAGGACGTGGTGGTCCTGCGCACGCAGGCCCAGAAACAAGTCGCATGGTTCTCGCACCTGCCCCAATACGAGCGCGAGAGTTCGCTCTCCCTCCACGTTGGTTTTTCCGCCAAGGAGATCCACCCGTCGATTCTCGCCCTCGGTCTCAAATACGCCGAAGGCAAGATCGTTGGCGCCAACGCGCGCACGGTGGCCATGCTCACGGCGTTCCAACAGGTCATCGCCGACTATAGTACCCCCCCGGACAAGCTGCTCCGTCGTGACTTGGACAAGACGTTGAAGCCATTAATTCAGTACTTGATCGACTGCCGGCCCCACGGCATTGGCATGGGCCATGCGATCCGTCGGCTGCGCACGATCATCGGCATGTCGCCACCGGCACGGAGCGAGGCCGAGGCCAAGCGTGCGATTGTGGACGAGATCCAGGACTACATCCACGGCCGCATCGTGTTGGCGATGAAGGCCGTGTCCAAGATTGCGCAGTCCAAGATCGCCGACGGCGACGTGATCCTCACGTACGCGCGGTCCACCCTTGTCGAGAGGATCTTGAAGGAGACACCCGCCAGCGTCCATTTTCGTGTGGTCGTTGTGGACTCGCGGCCACACTATGAAGGCACGAAGATGGTCAAGGCACTGGCGGACACGGGCATCCCGTGCACGTACCTCCAGATCCACGCGCTGCCGTACATTATGCGCGAGGTGACCAAGGTTATGCTCGGCGCGTCGGCGTTCATGAGCAACGGCACGGCCGTGGGCCGCGTCGGTACGGCGCTGGTGGCCATGACCGCCCGCGAGGTCAACGTCCCAGTGCTCTTTTGCTGCGAGACGTACAAGTTTAGCGACCGCGTGCAGCTCGATGCCATCACCCACAACGAACTACGGGACCCGGACGAGCTCATCTCGAGTGTGGCCACCGAGAAGGCCCATGGTGGCGGTGGCCATGGCCATGGCGATACCCATAACCGTCCACACGTGCTCTCGGACTGGCGCGATCTCGCCAACTTGAAGCTGTTGAACTTGGTGTATGACGTGACACCGATCGAGTACGTGTCGATGGTGGTGACCGAGCTGGGCATGATCCCGCCCACGTCCATCCCGGCGATCCTGCGCGAGTACTCGAAGGAGTCGGGCATGGCCGACCCGGACCCGCTCAACTACATGTAGAGAAGAAGAAGAAGGGAGGCGTGGGGGACCGGACCGCGTGTCGAGTGTGGACGGAAAAAAAATGAAAAAAATGATTTTTGTTTTGGTTTTGTTTTTAGGGTGGATCGTTTTCGTTGGTGTCGGCGGATCGCCAACGTCGGCGGCATGCCCCGACAAGGACTTAGAGGATGATGCAGCACTCGTCGCCGTAGACGCTCGCGTTGTTGAGCTCGTGGCACTGCCGGCAGCTGCATAGACACATACATCATTGGTCTTCCACGACCACACAGAAGCATACACGACAACAAGAAAACGCACCGCCAGCTTGTGCATCCAGCGGGGAGTGGGTAGGGCGCGCCGCACTTGCGACACAGCGCGTTGCCCTGCGCGTCACGCTGGATGTTGGCGTTGTTGGCGACGATGACGGGCGGCGCGGGCGCCATGGGCATGGCATTCACGATTGGTCGGCCGTACGCGTCCACCTGCGCCGGCTGGCCGTAGGGCTGCTGTGCCGCGTACGGGTGCTGTGGGTAAGCTGGAGGAGGTGCCGCGTAGGAGGGAGGCGGTGCCTGGCCGTACGGCTGCTGTGGAGGGTACCCTTGCTGCGGCGCGGCGACGGGTACGCCCATGGGCGCGTCGTAGGGCATCTTATCGACGGGCACGCCCATCTCGACGCCCTTGTTTGGCTTGCGCGGGTCCTGGTCCATGCTGATTGATGGCTTGCGGGCTTCCTTATCGCTCCCTACTTTAAGGAAATGGCTGTGTTTCTCATGAAGTTGGTGCGAGTTTTCTTGCACATGAAGGAGTGTTGGTCACTAGAGTAGGAAACACACGATGATTGGTTGAAATGGGATTCAAAATAGCCAATCATGAGTAGGTCGAATGAGTAACCCTACACCTGATTCGATCATGTCGCAGGGAACTGGAACACCTCTATTGCTTGCTTGATTTCTGGACTTGAAACCATGTACCTGTACTATATGATATGGCTACACTCTTACTCTGTTGCCGCTGCGACGAGCTCTTTCGTGAGCTCCAGCGCCGCAGCCACCGGAGCGGGAGCCATCACAGCAGGGGTGGTAGTCAGAGCGGTAGGAGGAGGAACAGTAGGGGCAACTACAGGCGCTGAAGAAGCAGCGCTGGCGAGCTGCGCTGCGGTCGCTTGCTGTTGCTGGACACTTTGCTGCTGCCGCTGTTGATGCAGCTCCTGGAGCTTGCGCTGTTTCGCCTGCGCCTTGCGCTCGAGTTTCTGTTGCGCCTGGTCATCCTGGATACGCTTCACTTTGTCATTGTAGCAGCCCAGCACCTTGGCGTACGACGTGAACCCTAGGTTCTCCATGGCTTGGACGAGGTTGGTGCCGGTGATGGAGCCCTTCTTCTTGTCCAGCAGCGACACATCACGAGCCTCGCTGGTGAAGAAGAGCAGGAACTCACTCACACACTCCTGCATCAACAGCACTGCGTCGTCGTCGATCTTCACGGGTGGTTCCATCGCTCTGGTTGTTGATACTGTGGCTGTGGCTGTAGCTGTCGCCGCCTTGGCACTAGCGTCACCGCCTATATCCACCGTGTTCGAATTGGTAGCCTTGGGCTCGTCCTCCTCCTCTGCCTCCTCCCCCTCCTCCTCCTCCTCTTCCTCCTCATCGTCGGCAGTTTTTTTTTCCTCCTCCTTCATGTCGGCGTCACCATCCACCAACACCGACACTTTCGTTCGTCGGCGCCGACGCCGAATGGTGCCCGTGAACCCACCGGGCAGCACCTTGCTCATCATCGCGGCGATCGATTTCGATGGGAAGTAGAATCGGTCCTCGCCCTCGTCCGGCGCCATCGCACAGCTCCGCGGCGCGAGGTCCAAGTCAAATAATTGCTGTGCGACGTTGGGCGAGATGATGCGCGGGGGTAGCACGGGCCGCGGCGCCAGTGTGGACGCGGCCACCGACGCGTTTGGGGTACTTGTTGGCGCCGACAACGACGGAGTCGGGGTCGTAGTAGACCCATTTGCGCTGGGCTGGATAGACGCCAACGCCGACACCGACACCGACGACCTGGTAGTAGTGGTGGTGGCCGTCACGTCCACCTGGAGGTCCTTCTTCTTGGGTTTGTCCACGGCAGGAGTCTTGGGCGGCTTGGGCTGTGTCATGGTCGCCATCATTTGCTCCTTGAGCGCCACGTACGCGTCCTCTTGCGCCGACACTGTGATCGTGTCGGCGCCACCAGTCGCAGTTGGTGTGGGTGTCGGCGTCGCCGACGAATCCGACGACTGAGTCGCAGCAGTTGGTGTTGGCATTGTCAGCGTTGGTGTTGGTGTCGGTCTGTTTGCATTGTCCAGCGCCGCGATCGTGTGGCGCAGCTTGTCGTGGATGTACGTGCACTTGGGTAGCAGGTCGACGACCCACGCGGGGCGCTTTTCAAACTGCTTTTGCTTGAGTCCAAAGATCTCGACAAAGTCACGAAGCGCAAACCGCAGTAGAACAATGTCCACGGTCTTGGTGATCCACACGGCCACCTTCTCTAGCTGTGTGCGTGTCTCGCTCTCACTGCGGGCCAGGTGCAGACGACAGAGCACACGCACGAGCCCTTCCATTTGGCTCTCGGCCTGGGTCTTGCGCTTCTTTTTCGGCGGCGGCGCCGATGCCGACGAGTTGGCGTTGGTTGTTGGTGTTGGCGTTGGTGTTGGCGTCGGCGTCGGCGCCGCATTGGTGGCCGTGGTTGTTGGTGTCGGTGACGACTGCTCCCGTTTCTTCGGCGTTGGCGTCTTCGCACCTGGCGTCGCTGACGTTTGTTGTTGTTGCTGCAGTAGAAGTCGCTGTCGGTCTTGCTCAACTTGCGCTTGCAGTCGCTGCTGTTGAGCAGCGAGTTGTTCGGCGGTGATGGATGACGAGGTCATTGGGGAGGGCGGCACCCCCGTGAGAGTGACGCGCAGCGCGTGCTCGGCCGCGAACTGTTGGTGTTGGAGCTTCTGGAGTTGGAGTTGGTGGAGTCGCTGGAGCCGGTCCTGCCGCAGGCGGTCGATCTCCTTCTGGGTTATGTCGGCGGTCGCGGCTGGACCGAGAGCCTGCACCTCCATCTCGCGTAGCATGGCCTGGTAGTGTTGCTGTTGCTGTTGGAAGATGGCCATGCTTTCGGATGAGAGTTGGTGTTGGTGAGACGCATCGTACAACTGTTGGTGGCTCTTGAGTTGGATACGTTCCTGGAGGCGTTGATGGATCTGCTGCATCACAGTGTTCCCCGCCGACGGACTAGGCTGCTGTTGCTGTTGCTGTGCATGTCGATGGACCTGAAGGGCGGCGGCGTTTTGCTGCTGTTGCTGTAGCTGCTGCATGTGGCGCTGTGCCATTTGTTGGCGCACGAGTTCAACCGAGCGTTGGTATTCGGCTTGTTGGTGTGCCATCAACCGCGCCGCCTCCATCGCCGCCGACACTGCGGGTGGCGCCGACACCGACGCAACCTCGGATCGATGCGCATCTGCATGAATACCCTGTAGCGCGAGTGGATTGGCTGGAATTGGCGTTGGTGTCGCGGACAGATCGCCACCTTGTGGAAGAGTTGGCGCCAACGAGTCGGTCCCTGTCGGCTGTGGTTCGCTCGGCGAAAGCAGCGACGCCGCGACTGCCGCGTTCACCTCGGCGATGGTCATCGCGGCTGCTTGCGCACGCTTCCCGCGCGGCGGCGTACCTCTACCGCCCGCTTTAGCGTGCGCCGCCGCCGCGCCCGACCCTCTCCCCGCGGATTTCGCCATCGCGTTGGTGGTTTGTTTTGCCCGCTCTTCCGGGTTTTGGTGGAGTTGGCGTCTCTGTTAAAACCGAGTGCTGGGGTGGCGGGCTAATTTCGGATTGGTTCAGCTTAGTTTTCGGAGCTTGAAACGACACCACAAGTCTGTCAAAATGAAGCACCACGAGGAGGAGGAGGTACTGCTGTTTCCACATCTAGTGCGAGCGACCCCGAGTGGAGATCAAAGTGGCGATCACCAGAGCAATGAAGCAAGCATCAGCGAGGACGGTGCGCGTGCCAGAATCACCCAGTGGTGGAATGAGACACCGTTGTGGCGGGCAGACAAAAACGACGATCCTGGCGCCAATCGAGTCGCCTACACACGCATGTATCGTTGCCTGGCGGATGCCTGTGACCTTGAAGTTCTCACTACAGCTGGATCAAACCGAGATTCAATCGTGGACCAGTGGATCGCAACCGATTGGGCCCACGACGAGAGCATGTGCTGGGATTCCGTGTCTGTCATCGACTCCCTCACCGTCATTTGCTCCAAGATCGCACACCGCACGCCACTGGAGCCACTTCTAGCCAACATATCCAACGTAGCAGCATCGGATCCTACCCAGCCGCCTGTAGTGACCAAGAAGCCGACCACGATGGCCGAGAAACTGGCCCAAATGCGATCCAAACGCAGTACTTTCGTCAACGAAAAAAACACCAACACCACCAACCCAGACACGTCCACCGCGTCCCTCGAGATCTCGCTACCATTCCTATCGGCAGCGTCTGCGTCCTCACTCTCCACAGTCGCCAACAGTAGCAGCAGCGCCCACAGTCACGACGACAACTCGTCCCATTTCTTCTCAATAGAGACGCGCCTCGAGCTCAAAGAGCGACTGCAGGCCATCCAAAACCGACTCGAGCCCCTCATACTGCAAAGCAAACTCGCGTGGATGAAGTGCTTCGCCTCTGGCATCCACACCGACGCCAACAGCGACGCCGTGGAGCAGGCCACACGACTTGTCGAGGACGGAGAAACCCTCACGCAGCACCTCATGGACGCATTGAATCGGACGCGAACCAGCGGCGGCCCCATCAACGAGTTCAAGGCACTCGTCGCCACGTGTGAGACAGAGTTCGCGGCATTTGAAGCGTTCGTGCATGCGTTGGCGGCTGCGCCGTCACCCGTCAAACCCCAGGGTCGCACCACCGACAAAGACCACACCACCGACGCCAACAACCAACTCGGACGCAAACCGTTGGCGTTGGCGTTCGATCTGCCCTCCATGAAGAGCTACTACGAACGCGCAGCACCGTCCTACGCGGCGTATCTGCCCAAGAAAGCCACCGCCGCCACCACCATCCCACGACGATGATCAATGACTACATATAATTATAATTGCTTCCCGACAAGCAATTACTACAGGTGTAGTATTGTTCTCATGGCCACAGCACCAATATATATACATTGAAATTAATTTGCACCACGCCGCCACTTATAAATCCCCTTCTCTCGAAGCGAGCCGAATCGAATCACACGGCGCGGCAGGCGGCGAGGAGCTGCTGGTAGCTCGACTCGTGGAGCTTGCGGCGTGCCACCGCGAGCGTGTGCATCTCCTTGACGTTCTGCTGCAGCGTCTCGAGCACGAGCTTCGCCCGGGCCGGGTCCACGCCGTGGACCTTGTCCATGAGCTCCTGGCGACGGGCCTGGAGCTCCTCGCGCTTGGCCAGCACCATCGACGACACTGACGACGACAGTGACGAGCCATAGGCAGCAGAGGAGGATTCCATCGTCGCCGACGAGAGCGAACCGGACGAGGCCTGCGCCAGGGCGTCCTCCTTCTTCCGGAGGCGGGTAAATGCATCCTCGATCGCACCGAGGTGGAGCGTCTGCATCCGCGAGATCTCGAGCAGTGCGTACTCCATGCACTCGGCGTCGTTGGACGTGGCGAGCGAGAGCGCGCTGAACACCTCGGACGCCTTCTCCTGGAACGGCCGCTCCGACTCGAGGCACGCGCGCGCGTCTTCCTCCACCTGCCGCGCCGTGTACGTCGAGCTGTGCTCCATCGTGGACGCCGCGAGCACTGCGCGGTCGTGCTTGCGTCGCGCATAGTCCTGGTCCAGTGCATCCATGCGGTGCATGAGCTCGCAGAGGCGGTGCAGGTGGTGCGCGTACCGACGTTGCGAGCGCGCGACGTGGGCACCCTTCGACGTCACCGACTGGTGCGCACGCGCCACGTCGATCAACTTGCGTCGCTTCTCGATCGCGTGGCGACTGGCGGTTGAGAGAACCTGCGTCTCTTCGTCCGAGATCGTGAGGCTCGAGGACAGCGACTTCTCGGTGGGGTCATCCACACCACCAATACCACCACCCACCGTGGTGGACGACGCGACGCTGATGCCGCTCGTCAGCGCGCTGCCCGTGGACGTGACCAGCTTGGCGGCACTGGACGTCAACGCCGACACGGCGCCCCAGGCCCAGCTCGACCTTGACGCCGCCGCCGCCGGCGTCGTCGTCGTGGGACTCGTGACGACCAGGCTGTCCTGCCTCGACGTGGTGGCGGCGGCCTCGCTGGCCTCGACCTCGTGGAGAAAGCTGTCGTCGTCGTCGTCACGCAGCCGTGCCGCGTTGCGCAAGTTCTCGAGCTCCTCGGTGGTCGAGAGCAGGAACGCGCGCACAAACTCGGTCGTGGCGAGCACGGGGTGCCGTAGGATCTCTCGTACAAACGCCTGCAACGCGCGCATGCGGTCACCGACGAATTCCTTGTCCTTGTTGAAAAAAAGCTGCTTGCCCGGGATGCTCGGCACCACCTCGAATGGGAACTGGCGGTGCAGTTCGTGGTGGAGCCACACAAAGTCACTGTACCGACGGTACACCTTGACCGACGAACTGGGCGCGGCCACGTGGCGCAGCGTGACCCACGTCTTGGCGGCGTGGAACGGGTCCAAGGCATTGTGTTCTCCTCCGATTCCTTCTCCCTTATTCTGCTGCTGCTGCTTGCTGCCAGGATGCTTGGCGATGCTGATCACCGCGTAGCGCGTGTACGGCAGTAGCCAGGACCCGACCGTCGTCGGCTCGACCACCAGCACCACGAGCTTGGACGGGTCGTGTCGCCCGGCATGCAGCGACAACTGGGCACGCACGCATTCCACCTGCTGCTCGAGGGCTTCCGCGCGCGTGTACAGCTCCTTGGCCTCGGCGGCGGCACTGCTGGCGTCGCGCTTGACCCGCTGCAGGTGCACCGCTTCCTGGTGGAGCCGCTGTTTGAGCCGCTCCGTCTCCGCCTGCAATGCCTCGGCGTGTTGGCTGGCCACGAGTGCCTTGCGCCGTGCGTCCTCGGCCATCTCCTGGGCGTGGCGCTTCTCCTGTTCGTTGATTTCCACTTGCTTGGTGAGGTGCATGGCCCGTTGCGCGGCTTGCACGGACTCGCGCTGGGCCGCCATCGCGTGTGCTTCGGCCGCGCGCGCATTGGTTTCTTTTTCCATGATTTGTGTGGTCCACGCCTGTTTCAACTGGTGCAAGTGGACGTGGCTGTGGGCCTCGATCTCCTGGCGGACGCGCAAGAGTTCAAAGTTCTTGGGCAAGGCGCGGGGTCCGTCGCGCGCGGCGAACGTGGTGACGCGGCGGCATGTGGGGCACTCGATGCTGGCCATGCTACTAGCATTGTTGGTGGTGGCATTGTTGGTGGTGGTGGTGGCAGTGGTGGTGGTGGTGGTGGAGAAGGCCGACCAGTCGGCGAGGCAGCTCTGGCAAAAAGTGTGGCCGCACGCGAGCAGGCGCGGCGCATGCGCGTCGCTCTCGTCGTACGGGTTGTTGCACAGCTCGCACTCGACCGAGCCGTCCACGAGCTCGCGCCAGAGCCGCGCCGCGTGCTCCTCGTCCAGCGCCATTGCTCTCCCCCGACAAACCCAACGAGACCAACGAGGTGGTGATGATGGGGAATGAACGTTGCCCCTAACAACAAAGAAAAAGGAAAAGGAGAGGGAACCGGTGGATACGGTAATAGTTAGCGTAAAGTACGGTACAATAGAGGGAATGTACGACAAAAACCATCGAGTCAGAATCGTGGCATCGTCGTGGAAGGACCGACGAGTTCAAAATGCTTAATGCATGCTCCCATGGGGATGATGTATTATGCACATACCTCATACTGCATACTACATGGACTACACAGGAGACGCTGGGGAGATGCGCAATACCTTCTTCCTTCCTGCTCGCAACTTAGCTCGAATGCTCTCCTCGCTCACCATTTTGTTTTCTTTCGTTTTTCTTCATTTTCTTTGGTTGTTGTTTTCGGTCATGGGGCTTGGCCCAAGACACCATCACAGCTTATGCCGTTTGGTGACTCGCACCAACACTCCATCGTCCACGTCAATGTCGTCCAGCTCGGGGGAGGATGCCCCATGGAGGGCTCGACGTCGCTTGCCAATTTTCGTTGGCGTTGGTGCATTCGATGGCGGTGGCGTTTCGTCTCGAGCACCCACGCCAGTCGGCGACAATGGGGTCGGGTGGTTGCTACTGCTGTCGTCTTCGTCGTACACAGGAGCGTCGCTGATCTCGTCGTCTTCGGTCCACAGCTTCTGCTTCTTGGGGAAGCGAAATGTGGGCGAGAGTGGGCGATGGAATGGCGGGATGCGGACCTGGGATGCTTCCATTGGCTCTGGCTGGCCGTGGTAGGACGGACTCGCGTCCCCACTGGCCACGCGTCGCTTGCGGGAGGTGGTACTGAAGAATGTGAATGCAGTGCGCGATGACTCGGACGGTTGCGTGGTCGACAGGGACGCTGCTGACGACTGGGACACCGTGGAGATGGAAAACTGGTCAATCTGTTCACACAGCGTCGACTGGCTGCCATCCATCACCTGGTTGGCGGTCGAGTCTTCTGTAGTGGATTGTATCCGGGAGGACGCGTCATTGTCACCAGCAGTGTCAGTGTCTGCCTTCTCCTCTTGCTCGTCTGCTGTGGCTTCTGCTTCCGATATTCTCATGTCTGCATCTGTGGTGGTCAGCTCCTGGTCGTCGGTCATCTCTACCTCACTCCCAGCAGCACTTGGTACTGTAATCTGCTTCATCTTGCGTGTGAGTTCTTCAATGGCCGCGAACGCGTCCAGGCCCTGCCGCTTCAACCGACCAATTTCCTATTGGATCACAAACACAATATTAAGCACGCAATTATAATTCGCAAAATAGACCATGACGCCACGCACCTGCTTGACGATGAGCGCACGAACTGCGTCGTCGTAGTTCATCTGGAACTGCCGCATCACGCGCTTGACGTCGCTCTCTTCCGGCTCCTCGGTCGACTCGACGATGCGATGCAGTAGAATTCGCACGGCGACTTCCCGCTCGAGACCGGACGCCAACAGTACCTGCAGCTCCTGCTTGACCACGCGCTGGAATGTCGCTTGGGCCTCCATCATCTTGGCGCTCTGGTGGACGCTCGTTGTCGCCATTGGCGTTGAGCGTGCGGGGGTCTCAGCCATGGTTGCCACAAGCAATGTGAATACTTTTCGACTGTGGTGCCGCCTCTCGCTTTCCTGCTGCTGCGCAAAGTCTTCCTTTGTGTCTGTGCGCTGTCGAGTTGGTGCTTCGTGTCTATCGCAGTCTGCTGTGTCGACGACCAACCGGTCGCGGTCCGATTTCTAGAAGAGATGGAAGAACCCGTTGACCCAACCAAAGTTCAAACACCGGTTGACGGGGCGGCGGCGGTTTATGACGTCAGATCGGACTTGCTTTTCGAGCGATCCAATCGCGCCGTGGGTGCTTCTTCTAGAGAGGGTGCGCAGCGCCAGCCAAGGTGTCGAGAACTGTCGTCGCGGGGCGCGTGGATTGGGCCGCGCGCGTGCCTGTTTTCCTTGTTCTTTGCGTCAATTCGATTGTCGCGAGTGAAAAGTTGCGAAATCAAATCGGGCTTAAAATACGGTAAAATCGATTTTAGTCGAGATAGTCTGGTATTTTTACAGTACGCTTGGACGATGGATATTTTAGGAAAACTAGTTCGTGGAGATGGACGAAAAGAATGCGGAATGTTTCAGTAGTTTACGCAGGCACCAGACCATCATTCTGTTCTTCCCTGAACCATTGAACTCGCTTATATCAGTTGGTTGGACAGCTCGCCAAGCAGTTGGTGTCGTACCACACCAAAACTACCCATGATCGGTTTCCAACGGTCGCGAGTCCTTCGAAGTATGTACATGGGAATGGCACGGCTTCCCCTTCCATTTCGAGCGCACAGTTGCGAACTCGCTGGTGCTGTGAAACTCCCCCAGTCATCGACAGCAAGAGCCACCGCAGCATGGCGCGACGAATCTCACAGAAGCGCAACGCCAAGACCTACGAGCGCCCTGGACTCAGCGAGGAGGAGATCGAGGAGATCCGCGAGGCATTCAACCTCTTCGACACGGATGGCAGCGGCACGATCGACCCGAAGGAGCTCAAGGCGGCCATGCAATCGCTCGGCTTTGAGGCCAAGAACCAGACCATCTACCAGATGATCGGCGACATCGACAAGGACGGCTCCGGTAGCATCGATTTCGAAGAATTCCTCGACATGATGACCGCCAAGATGGTGCGTTTATTGTATGGTATCCATCCGTGGCGTATCGACATGGTCGGGGCATCGCTAACCGTGCATGTACTCATTCCGACGGTACGGTAGTCGGATAAAGACTCGCGGGAGGATATCCAGAAGGTGTTCAACCTGTTTGACGACGACCAGACGGGCAAGATCTCGCTGCGCAACCTGAAGCGCGTGGCCAAGGAACTCGGGGAGACCATGACCGACGCCGAGCTGCTGGAGATGATCGAGCGCGCCGACGCCGACCAGGACGGCGAGATCAATCCCGACGAGTTCTTTTCCATCATGACCAAGAAGACCTTTACATGAGCATGGCTGCATCGGTAACGGCAACGACTTGACTCTATACGTGTGTGTTGAATGCCACCATAATGGGGTCCATTCGTAGAACGGTTACTCGATCACCGAGTCGTTGAGCGCCACACAGATCACGGCCTTGTGGTGGCCATTGTAGTGGCGGATGGCTTCGCCCTGGCTGAGGTCCCACAGCCGCGCGCTCTGGTCGGACGAACACGTCACCAGGTAGGACGACACGGCCGAGAACGCACAGTCCCACACCCATCGCTGGTGGCCCTGCAGCGTGTGGATCAAGGAAAACTTGGTCTTGTCCTCCATGCTCCAGATCTTGGCCGTCTTGTCGGACGAACACGTCGCCAGGTACTTGCCGTTCGCACTCAGCTTGGTCTTGAGGACGTACGCGTCGTGGGCCTGGATCGAGTGGTGGAGCTCGTACCCGTCGGCGGGCTTGGGGCGATAGAAAAAGACCTTGCCAGAGTTGTTGGCGGCCACGAGCGTCTGGCCGTCGCGCGAGACATCGACCGAGCGCACGCCCAGTTCGCCGTCGGGTGTGAGCTTGCTGGACATGGCGTTGGCGGTCAGATCGTAGATGCGCACGCATCCGTTCTGGTCCGCGACAATCAGCTCCGCCTGATTCGGATGCAGCACGACCGAGTTGAGCGGCACGCCGCACTCGTAGTTGCGCTGGCACGCGGGCGCGCGCAGGTCCCAGATCTTGACCGTGCCGTCGTCCGAGCACGAGTACATCCACTTGCCATGGCGGTTGAAGCCGACCGAGGTCACGTTGCTGGTGTGGCCGTCGTAGCTGGTCACGTGGTTCGGGTTGTTGCTGTTGATCTCGAAGAGGCGGATGTGCGGGTTGCCCGCTGCGGCGATGTACTTCTTGTCCGGGGTGATCTGGAGACAGTTGACTTGCTGGTGTAGGTAGAGTATGGTTAGAATTGGGAGGGGGGAAGAAGCACGCGCAGAGTAACGACTACAAGCGCACCGAGTCGGCGTACTTGACGGTGCGGTTGCACGTGCCGGACGCGGCCTCCCAGAAGCGGATCGTGTGGTCATAGCCCGCGGTCGCGAGCACCACGCCGGCCATTTTCACGGCCAATTTTTGGAGAGGATAAATCACCAAGTTCATGGTAATTTTCTGTTTTCCAACAATCTATTTCATAGAACTACACATATACACACCAATACTCTCCAAGATCAAGAACAACAACAACAACGTCCTCGATGATGAAGAGATCTGGCACATGGTTCCTGTACGCGCTGTGCGCTGCAGCGGCCCTGAGCGCGAGTGCGGTGGACACCGCTACGGAGAATGACACAGGAGCTCATCTACGAGCGCTTAGACAGCAGGAGGCACTCAATAACCAAGCGAATGGAGACCAAGCGAGGGGAAACAATGGCGACGGCGAACCCGCGACACGCGCACTGCATCGCGTGTACGACCCCACCACGGGTCTGTACTGCGAACGCATCGGCGACTGTCATTCTTGCGCCGTCAGTGAAAAGGTAAGCGTTGGTTTGCGATTGATATCTGCTTCCATGGCCTCGATTTTAATTGACAGAATATTGCGTGGCCGGTCTATAAATTTAGGATGAAGCTTACTGTCGCGAGACTGGCCATCGGCAAGAACTGAGCTGCCCAAAGCCGTCGGAGAATGGCGCACCAGTGGATCCAGAGAATGGACCAAAGGAGATCCGCTTTGTCGCGTGCTCTCCGGTCGAGAAGGCGCAACCGGTGCTTCGCGTACTCACGTTTGAGGTATGAGGAATGGTGCAATTATAATTATAATTGGGTGACCGCTCAATGCTCAATATTCGTGTGTGTCCTGGTAGACTATAATGGGCGGGCTGCTCGCGGGCGCGTCCTTCTTGCTCAAGAAGGAGCGCCGCAAGCACATGAGCTCGTTCGACATGCGCAAGGACGAGAAGAAACAGCGTGGGGCCCTCCTGGGCGTCAAGAACCACGACTAATAGCATACAAGTAATTCGCCACCAGATCCGCTTCAAGTATGAACGTGTCGCTGTTTTGATCTCTCTATCCACATGGGCACCGGCGTGGCTACTTTTTGCCCGTCTTCTTGGCCTCGATCGCATTGGCACGCTTGAGGAAGATGCCCTTGAGCTTGGGCAGCACTGGCGGCGCGTCCACGCGCTCACCGAACCGCACTTTGTCGGTGTTTTCAAACGTGTCTTTCTTGACCACACCCTTGGCTTGGTACTCTTCCTGATACCGTTCCTGGTCGGTCATCTTGCGGAGCCGGTCCTTCTCCTTCTTCTTGGTGACGTATCTGTAGATTCGATCCACTACGTTAGTATGAACAATGGGCAAGCATGAACAGCACCGCAAACAACGTACTCCTTGCGCTTCTCGGTCTTGCGCTTGGTCTTTTTCGACTCTTCGTAGATCACCTTGACGACCTCCTTGTTGATGCGCTTGTTGAACTCCTTCATGCTCTCACCTGGGCGGATGGAGCCCACGGCGTCCAGTTTCTTGTTGCCGTTGCTCGCCTTGGAAGAGGAGCCTTCGACCGCAGACGTGTTGACAATGAACCGCTCGATGGCGACCTCGTCCAGCGCCATGCGCTTGCGCTTCTTCGACCGCTTCGATTCGACAGGAGGCAGGTCGAAGGCCTTGGCCTTCTTGCCATTGTCGCGCTTGCCCTTGAAGAACGGGTCGCACTGCTTGAGCTTGCGCTTGGAGCTGACGCGGCCCATGGTTGCGGCTGCTTTTTCGAGTGCGGCGCAAGTGGCTGGTTACAAAATGGACTCAGATGTTTATCGGAGGATGGGTCAGAATCATATCTGATGCGTCTGATAACAAGTTCGAACGAGCCCCGTT
Source organism: Pythium chondricola (assembly GCA_023337575.1). Classification (NCBI taxonomy): domain Eukaryota; phylum Oomycota; class Peronosporomycetes; order Pythiales; family Pythiaceae; genus Pythium; species Pythium chondricola. Next base: position 6,552 of record JAADXF010000337.1, on the reverse strand, counting down.
TCAGTGGGACCGCTACTCAACAACTGTGTGCCGTGTCGCTGCAGTTTGTCGCCCCTGAGACTCTCTCTGGCAAGCTTCAACGCATCCTTCTGTAGTGTTGGCGTGCTTCCAATTCCCTGAACACATTGTTGTCCTGGATGATCAGGGCTCACCTACAGTACCAAACTACGACTGATATCGCCGGTTCTTGCAGTATAGTATGCTGTGCACAGTATTGAAGTACAGTACAGGTTTGGTGTGTACTGGTAGTAGATCGTGTGACCACACTCCGCTCGTGAGGGTGAAACAGACACTGTATAGGCCCCGCTTCTGGGTCGGTCACTCAACCATTGATGCTGCCGTAAGTCCCCCCCCCCCAACTAGGATTAATACCAGCTGAGGGACTCAACTTGAGTCCACACATACCGAGCACAACTGACACCTACAGTACACAGGACAAACAATTTGTCCGACGTTGACTCATGATTCGTCCACGGGCTCTCGATGTGTCACATGATACCTCCATAAAATAGTCAACTGTGGGTCACTATTAGATAGAGACCCTCACCATCATCAAAACCTCGCCCAACAATCTTTAAAACTTGATATTGAAGAGAATTCGATGTTTGTCACGGTGCATGAATGTATGGATACCAAGAGTGCAATGTGACCATGTGACCGATCCACATGACGACTGCACTTGGTCAGTCCTCATCCAGCTTTCAAGTTCCCAGGCGCCGCAACGTGAGGTCTATTATACCCATCGCAATGGCAAGTCCATCGACAAGCCACTCTTCTTCGCTCTCGCGTAAACCAGTGGCATCACGAATGGACATGTCCCCACGGAAGCAGATCCAGGTCCGCGTCCGCAACCTGGCCGTCTCAGCAAGCATGCGCGTCTCCAAGTCGTCGGACGGAGCCACGCACCATGTCGAGACACTCTCCAGTGCTGCCATCACGACGCTTCGCCGACTGGTGCCTCACAACCAGCAGCCACAGCGAGAGCAGCGCCCTATTCTACGCAAGATGAACGGTGTGTTTGCGCCTGGGACGATGACACTCGTGCTCGGCCAGCCAAGCTCGGGCAAGTCCACGCTGCTCAAAGCACTTGGCGGTCGGTTATCGCAAAGCACGTCGATGGTACTTGACGGAGAGATCTCGTACAATGGCGTGGCCCAGATTTCCCTGCACTCGCGTCTACCTCAGCTGATCAGCTACGCCCCTCAGCGCGACCTCCACTTGCCCACGCTGATAGTGCGCGAGACGCTGGTGTTCGCACACGAGTGCTGTGGTGGTGAACACTCAACGCCTGATGAAAATCGATTCGCTCTCGGCACGGCGGAAGAGGAGAAGTGCGAGCTGTTCCATCAGTCCCCGGCGATCGTGGCCACGCAACTGGGGCTCACCCATTGCCAGGACACGATCATCGGCGACGCGAGCATGCGAGGTGTCTCTGGTGGTGAGCGCAAGCGCGTGACGATGGGTGAGATGGAATTCGGTAACAAGGTGGTGGCACTCATGGACGAGATCAGCACTGGCCTGGACAGTGCCGCGACGCTTGATATCATCACGACCCAGCGTCGCATGGCTCGTCAGCTCGGCAAGACGGTGGTCATGGCACTCCTGCAGCCGTCACCCGAGGTGGTCGCTCTCTTCGACGACCTGGTGCTATTGAATGATGGATATGTCATGTACAGCGGCCCGCGAGGGCAGGTGCTAGGCTACTTTGCATCGCTCGGGTTCGTGTGCCCTGTTGGCCGTGACGACGCCGACTTCCTCATGGACCTAGGCACAGAGCAGCAAGCACAGTACGTGGTACCGGGTGCCAACCCACCACGCACACCAAGTGAATTCGCCGCTGCGTACGAAGCGTCAGCGATCCACGCCGCCGTCCTGGCCAAGCTCAACACGCCTGTGGATAGTGAGGGTGTCGACAACGTACCAGAGTTCCACCAGTTTTTCTGGGCGAGTGTGTGGACACTCACGCGACGTGAGACCACGTCACTGATGCGCAATACGCCGCTGTTACAAGGCCGCTCCACCGTGCTGCTGCTTGTCGCCTTTGTCTACTCGACCGTGTTCTACCAGGTGGACATGACTCGCATCCAGTCGGTCGTGGGGCTGCTCTTCATGTCCATCCTGTTCCTCGCGTGGAACCAGTCGGCGCAGCTACCCGTGCTCATGGCAGGACGTGAAATCTTCTACAAACAACGCGGTGCCAACTTTTACCGGTCGTCAGCGTACGTGCTCGGTGTGTCATTGAGCCAAGTGCCACTCGCGGTGGCTGAGGCCGTGACGCTAGGTGCGATCGTGTACTGGGTGAGCGGGTTCGTCCAGGACGTCGGTGCCTTCCTGCTGTTTGAGATGCTGCTCATCCTCACCAACCTCGCGTTCTTCTCGTGGTTCTTCCTGCTCGCGGCGGTCGCACCCAACATGCACGTGGGCGAGCCCTTGAGCATCCTGTCCACGCTCGTGTTCATCATCTTTGCGGGCTTCATCGTGACCGAGGACAACATCCCCGACTACTTTGCCTGGGCCTACTGGTTCAACCCGATCGCCTGGTGTCTGCGTGCTCTGCTCGTGGACCAGTACCAGCGCGCGCCATTCACCGTGTGCGAGCTAGATGGTGTCGCCTACTGCGACGAGTTCGGGGTCCAAGCGGGCGAGTACTTGCTCTCAGTATACCAGATGCCGTCCGATCGCGCGTGGTTCTGGTATGGCGCTGTATTCATGGTGGCGTCGTACACCCTGTACATGGCGCTGACGGCGGTCGTGCTCGAGTACGTGCGGTACGAGGGTCCCGTGCATGGCTCTGTCAAGTCGAGTGACCCTGTGGCGACTGGTGTTGAAGAAGGTGGCTACCAACTGGCTACAACACCGAGGGCTGTGGATGTGCGGGTGGACATTGCACGAGCCAGTCGACCCTGTCCACCGGTGACGCTTGCATTCAAGAACCTTCGCTACTGGGTCCCCAACCCAGCGAAGTCCAACGACAGTCTGGCGCTTCTGAAGGGCGTCTCTGGCTTTGCCAAACCAGGTACGATCACCGCGTTGATGGGCAGCTCTGGTGCGGGCAAGACGACGCTGATGGACGTGATCGCTGGCCGCAAGACTGGCGGGAAGATGGAAGGCGAGATCCTACTGAATGGACACCCTGCAACCGATCTAGCGATTCGACGAAGCACCGGGTACTGCGAACAAACGGACGTCCATGCAGAGCAAGCGACGTTCCAGGAGGCACTCCTGTTCAGTGCATTTTTGAGGCAGGACGCCGGTGTATCGACCGAGGCCAAGCACGCAACTGTAGACGAGGTGCTCGACTTGCTGGGTCTGCGGCCAATCGCAGACCAGGTCGTCCATGGCAGTTCGATGGAGCAGATGAAGCGCCTCACGATCGGTGTGGAGCTGGCCGCGCAGCCGAGCGTGCTTTTCTTGGACGAACCGACCAGCGGCCTCGATGCACGGGCGGCCAAGCTGATCATGGACGGTGTGCGCAACGTCGCAGATTCCGGCCGCACCGTCGTGTGTACGATCCACCAGCCATCGTGGGAAGTGTTCAATGTCTTCGACAACTTGCTGCTGCTCAAGAAGGGAGGCGAGACGGTCTTCTTCGGCGAGCTAGGTGCGAACGCGTGCGAGCTGGTCAAGTATTTTGAATCGATCCCGAGTGTGGCTGCACTGCCCAGTGGATACAACCCGGCCACGTGGATGCTGGAGGTGATTGGCGCCGGCGTCGACCACAGTGCTAGTGATCAGCATGACACCGACTTTGTGGCCATCTTCAAGCAGAGTACAAAGGCAACCGCACTCGAACGTAGCCTGGTGGAGCCTGGTGTCGGGTGTCCACTACCTGGGTCGTTTGCGATCGCGTACAAGTCCAAGCGAGCTGCCTCGGCGTGGACGCAAGCGACCTGGCTGCTCTCCCGTGCCTTCGCGATGCAGTGGCGGTCAGTAGACTACAACATGAGCCGCTTCGTTGTGTACGTGCTGCTTGCGCTCACGTTCGGCCTGGTGTTCGTCGTCGCCGACTACACCACCTACCAAGGCGTGAACGCCGGCGCCGGTATGATCAGTGAGACCTCGATCTTCGTCGGCTTCACCACGCTGCAGAGTGTGCTGGCCACGGTCGGCCACCAACAGCCCGTGTTCTACCGTGAGCGGTCGGCACAGACGTACAGCGTGGTGTGGTACTTGGTCGCGGTGGTCGTGTCCGAGCTGCCCTACGTGGGCAGCAGCTCCCTCCTCTTCTGCAGCGTGCTGTTCCCACTCGTGGGCTTCACGGGCCTCTGGCGCTTCGTGCTCTACTGGATCCACACGTCTCTCCACGTCGTCATGCAAATGAGCATCGGCATCGCGCTCGCATTCCTCTTCCCGAGTGTCGAGGTCGCGATGGTGGTCGGCGTCCTGGCCAACGCCGTCTTCTTCCTCTTTCTGGGCTTCAACCCGACCGCGGACGCGATCCCCACGGCCTACAAGTGGCTCTACCACATCACACCACACCAGTACACATTCGCGATCCTCACGTCGCTTGTGTTTGGTGAGTGCTCGTCCGCCAACGACGAGCTGGGCTGCCAACCGGTCGGCGGCGTGCTGCCCCCGACGCTCCCACCAAACACTTTGATCAAGAACTACGTGGCCGACGTCTTCCGCGCAGACATAGACGACGTGTGGACCAACACCGCGTTCATCCTCGGCTCCATCGCCTTCTTCTGCATGGTCTCCCTGCTCGCACTGCGCTTCCTCAACCACCAACGTCGATGAGCCGTTCGCCATATTAATACCACAATACTGGAATATATTGGCGTCCAATATCAATAATATTGTGGAGTGGTATTAAAATAGTGGGCGATAATGCAGGCGCTACCGGTATCCATACAGTATACGGCCGCTGGTGGCGTCCTTGTTGCGCTCGCCGAAGCGCTTCGGTCTCACGTCCAGGCAGCTTGTCGGCGTCGTCGCGCAGCGCGATGCCGTGCGCCAACTCGGCGGCGAAGCGGGCCTCGCACGCCTTCTCCGAGTCGATTTTTCACGCGGGTTGGACCCGTCCGACGCCAACGACCTCAAGCACCGCGAGTCGTGGTTCGGCAAGGATCCGATCGTGGCGGCGCCGAAGAAACACGGCCCGATGGCGCTGCATGAACGAGCCAAGCAGAGCTCCAACTTGCGCGCCGTTGTTGGCGTGTTGGCACGCGATCCGCCGACGATAACGTTGTTGGCGGCCGCCGTGGCTGCGGGAGTTGTTGGCGTGCTCAGTGGGGTCCTCAATCAGCAGGTGGCGGGCGTGGAGCTCATGTGTATCGTGTGTATGGCGTTGGCGATGGTGTTGACGCGAGCCGCGGTCGAGTGGCGCCAACACACCCACTTGCGGCTGCAGTATACTGAATCCAAGTCAATCGTGGACGCCGACGTTGCGTCCACCAACGGAGACAAGGTGGCCAAAGTCCTACGTGGTCGCGAAGCGATGACGATGACGGAGAGCTCACTCGTCGTCGGTGATGTCGTGCTGCTGCATGCTGGAGATACCGTCCCTGTGGACGGATTGCTGCTGCGGCCACGCGACGGCCGCGGCCTCACGGTCGCTGTGGATGATGTGTGGCTCAGTGGCTCGGCTGAGAGCAATGTTGTGGACGTTGGTGACCAGGACATTGTGGTCATCAACGACATCGTCCGTATGCAGTGGGTCGTCCATCTCCACGTCCGCTTCCAGTGCGTACGCCATGCGTGGCCGATCTCTCCTCGCGTCGTCGCGTAGTTCCGTCGCTTCTGCGACGTCCTCGTGGACAACTACCCCGGCGTCCTACGCCCCCACAACGGACCGCTGGAGCTTCAACCCCGCCCCCCGACGTTCAGCGAGTGGCGCATCGCTGTGACACCGGACGGACTCAAGTCTCTCATCTGGGTACCGGTACCGGGCGCCAGGATCGACCTCGGCCCGGTCGCCACACTACGGGTAGCGAGCCGCGTTGCCAGACGACACGAGCCCACGCTCGTGTGATTCGACCCGCACCCGCTCGTCGACCCGTACGCGCCCATCTGGACCAGTCGCCACCCCGACCAGCGGCCAACGCCGCCAGCCAACACCCGGGGCGCCCGCGCCCGCGCTGAGATCACCGGCCGAGCTAGACGTGCACTCGCCGATGACCCGCTCATTGGCGCTGCGCTCGCCACGATCACGTGGAATCTCTTGCATTCGCTGCCAGGTAGCTCCAGCGCCTAGCGCCTCCTGCTCCACAAGGTTAAAGGACTGCGTCTCTCCGGTTGGGTCCGCTCGAGCTCGCGCCGCGGCTGCCCCCACTGCGCAACGCCCACTAGTGGGCCTGCCACAGGCCACACGTACCACATCGTGTGGCACTGTGCGGCAGCGCACACCCTGTGGCAGCAATTCTGCGCCGCATGGACCCGGCTTGGCGTTGTATGTGAACCGCAGGACCCTGCCCTCTGTACTGCGGTGTTCTCGCTGCGACCGCTCCAGACCCCGGCGATCACCTGGTCCCTCATGGGAAGCCACCGCCCATCGGCGGACTTGGTCCAGGCAGCCGACGCGGCGATCGCGCTGCTGTGGCAGCAGCAGGT
>JAADXF010000336.1:0-22593 GCA_023337575.1 Pythium chondricola | reverse complement strand
CTGCATGCGTGCCTCGTGAAGCCAGCGCTCAAACGCAGCGCTCGTGCCGGTCGCATTCTTGGACCCTGCGCTGCCTACGTGAGTGGAGCCTCGCGCTCGCTTGCTGTCCATGCTCGACCGCAGCTCGAAATCGAATGTGAACGACGGTAGCGATCGGTTGTTGCGCGTGCTCTTGAGTAGCGACGACGCAGTGTGACGCGAAATGAGGCCCGCGCGGTTCTCGAGTGGGATGAACAACTCGACCGGAAGGACGCGGCTGATGGCCTTCTTTGACCGTGTGTTGCCAGCGCAAAACATCTCGACGAGCTCCACGAGCTTGTCATGAACTGTCCTCGCCGAGTTGGTTGGCGTGAGCTTGCTCTCTTTGGTGGTGGCGGTCGCAGTAGCGGTGGCGTCGGCTGACAGCGTGGCCGTGGCTTCCTCCTCACTGCTCTCCTCACTGTCGAACGCCTTCGGAGGCTCACTGACGGCGGCCGAGAGTGCGTACAGCAACACGCCGTACTCTCTCGCCGACTCCTGCAGCTCGTGGACTTGCTCCAAGTCGATCAGCATGAAGAGATCCTTCACCAGGTCGATCGCGAGCTCCTGCACCCGTCGATTTGCATGATGGCACAGCGCCAACAGCGCGATGCGAGCGTTCAGCAGCGCGCCGACGGCCAGCGTGATGGTCGGCGCATCGCTTGTGTGTCTGCGCGTGACAAGCGCGGCGTGGAACATCTCCAGTGCGAGTGCAAGCACGCCGTCGTGGTCGTCTTTGCCCTGTGTGTGGCTGCTGTCCACGATGAGCGACCGCAGCACGTCGTAGCCACCGCTCTCGGCCAAGTTGTGGCGGTTCAGCGTCTCCCATTTGTCGGTTTTCTCGTTGCTCTCTGGCCCGGGGCACACGCCCGTGAGGTCCAGTAGAAGCAGCAGTGCTGACTGCTTGAGCACTGGCGACAAGAGCTGCTCCATTGTGATGTGGTGTATGAGTATATGTATGTGCGTGTGTGGTAGAATCATTGAGGCAGGAGTACACACCAGGCAGCTGAGGAAGGGCTTCATGGAGCACTTGGCGCCGAGGCGGTAGAGCTCGCGCCACATGATCACGCGCTTGAAACTCGTGAGCGTCAGTTCGATCTGGTTCAGGAGATAACGAGGAATCAGTATGAGCATGTCTTGAATGGATGTGGTCGTCACAGATGGATAGAGAGATAGAGAAATGGATAGAGAGATGGAAGCCACGCACCAGCTCTTCCTTGGAGTTCTTCTCGGTGCGCTCGGTGGCGTGCTGGAGCAGCGCGTGCATCGCGTGGAAGAGCTTGCTCTCTTTGACGTCGACCACGGCGCCGTCGTCTCGTGTCGGCGCCGACTCGATCGCCGCCGCGTCCATCGGAAACGTGCGGCAGAATGCGTGGAGTGTGGACACCATCGCGCTGCTCTCTTGTGTCGGCTTGAGGTTGATGACGTCGCGGATCGCGTTCCGCTGCTCGACGGAGCCGGCCTGGCCCATGGTGCTTGCCCGGTTTTGTCTGTTCCTGCCTTTGGCCACCGGGGACAGGAGACCGAGACGCGGTCTCCGTGTGTTGTGCTCGTGTGTCTGCTAACCGGCACGGTGGGTTCGCGCACACTGGCGGTGAGAGGCTGTGGCGCTACGCGATGGACCGTCAAGCGTTTCCGCGGTGTGGGCGTGCGATCTGCTTTTGGGTTTTGCTACGCCTGGCGGCTCGGATGAAATGGATGAAACGACACAACAGCGATATCGAAATGTACAGGTTATGGAAAATAAAGGATATTAAGCCACAGGATGACATACATGAGCTGTGCTTTAATGAAAGGTACTGATTTAAATACAAAGAGAACAATCAAATATAGAGGTATCTCATCGCACTGATTTCTCACCCCACCGGTGTGGCAAAATGACGTGCCGATAGTGAATGAACCCACAGGTCACGGCGACGTGTGGATATCAACATCAAACCGTGCTCGAGTTGTTGGCGACAAACTCTTTGATGTACTCGATGCGAGTCTCGTCGTCCATCACCAGGTACATCTCGGCTTCTCCTCGCATGCTACTCAGGTGCCGAACGAGTCGAAGACGAATGGGCGGATCCAGCAGGTCCTTGAAATGCTGCAGCACATGGCTAACAGCGACCTGTGTCGTAGTGAGCACTTGCGGAGGCGAGCTGGAATTCTGTTCGCCAGTCGTACTTGCATCGGCGGCACTGGTAGCTGACGCTGTGGCACCATCAGACATCCCGACGTTGCTGCTGCTGAAGATGACTGTGCTCATCCCGGCCGCGTTGCTCGTACTAGAAAAATCGCCGAGGTTCAACAACATCCCGTTCGACGCATTCACCTGGTCGGCTTGATCCACTCCATCCAGATGCGTCGTCGCGACTGTCGGTGGCTGAAGCGACGCAGCAATTGCAGCTGGTAACGGCCCTTCTGCGATCGCCGTGGAAGTCGCGAGCTCCTCTCGTGCTCCGTCACCTGTGTCCATGGCTGTCGTCGACGAATCATCCACTGTCGGCACTGCATCGCTTGGAGTCATCAGAGATCCACCCGCGAACAGTTTCTCTCTCAGCGCTCGCTCGGTCCCGCCAAAGGTCAGTCCATACCGCCGACAGAATCGGTAGAACCACCCGGACGAAGCCTTGAAGCCTTCCATGCCTTCGTGCAGACTTGCGAGTGCTCGCGCTTTCTCTCTGATCCGCACCGGTGGTAGATCGGGATCCTGTTTCAGCATGGCTACGACCCACTCGTAGAGTTCTCCATCGAATTGAGCATTGCGCACGGCCTGGCCGCGCTGTCGCTGATCGCGCGAAGCCGCGACGCCCTGCGTATACCGTTCTTCGATTTTGGAAGCGTTGGTTTGGCCACGCCACTTGCGGATGGTGGACTCGTTGACGCCGTACTTGGCGGCGAGCTCAACATGCTTGATCCGAGGGTTTTCGCGCGTGATCACAATGATCTCCATGCGCTCCTTATCCGTGAGACGGCGCCCGCGACCTTGTTTACCCATGTCAAATGTTGCCTCTCTCCAAAAACCTTGTCGTTTCTTGCAGAATGCTCAGTCCCGGTTTTTGGGAGGCGGCAAACGCGCCACACCCTGTGTACACCAAATGACTCTGTTACACGATATCGATATACAAAGGTTGTAGTCGCTCCTTCTGATTGGCTGAGTTCAAGGTCCCAAGTGAGTGTACCGGTATCTCTTCACAGAGACAGCGCAAATCGTGACGAGGGGGACCCGACCGTCGCCAAAGGGAGAGCTCCATTGCGCGGCCAGTGAGCTGGCACACGATGAACCGTCAGGCGCTCGCAGATGCCACTAGCCTCCACGATGGAGCGGTGCCAATTTACCTCATGCAGGATATCGCGAGTGCGTGAAAAATCCGGGTGGAAGATGCTCATGGAAATCAGTTCTTTAACGCCTATCGTACTGTGTGGGTTTGCTACACTAGATGGCACCAAGGCCAGCGATCGCGACGCCGAGAAGACAGCAGACTTTTTGCTCGGCCGACTTGGCAAGACCAACTTGATTGTGAAGCTGAAGGCGCTCCAGTTGATCGCGGTATGTTCCTTTGAAGTGGCACCAGAGCTCGTCAGTCTCACATCCGTGGTTTGCTCTATCGCACCGCAGTTCTGTATCCGAGAAGGAAGTCCAGTGTTCTCTGATGTCATCCGCGAGGAGCAAGCGGAGATTTCGGCGTATCTTCGTAAGTTGAAGCCACCGGTTTTTGATGGTCGCGTGTCTGGCCTGGTGTAGCCACTTTCTGATTACGGTTCTGTACCTACCACCCTCGCAGAGTACTCTGGTCCACCTGATCCAGTGATGGGAGACGAACGCTACCGCCGTATTCGTGTCGCGTCGCAGGTACACTTTGATTCTGCTCCGCTTGTATCGACAGAGGTGTCTGACGTCACATCGATTTGTCCACAGGAAGTGCTGGTTTGCCTGAACGATGGCAACCTGCCACGTCAGAACAACGCTGCGTCACCCAGCGGAAACACGTGGGGTCCTTCCTCTTCGGCTGCGCCACCGCAACAGCAGTACGGAGGCTCGTATTCCGACAGCAACTACGGCCAGCAAGGAAGATACGGTGGTCCGCAGGCGCCACCGGCAGCGAATTCGCAGCCATGGGGAAAACCATCTCCAGCTTCGCGACCAGCTCCATACAGCGATGGCCCATCGGGCGGTTACGGTAACCAGCAAGGCTACGGCGGTGCGAATCAGAACCAGGGGTACGGTGGCCCGGTTGGGTACGGCGGAAGCGGCTCGAATGACCACAACTCTGGGTACGGTGGCACTGGTGGTAACAGCGGTGGATACGGGAACACTCAGCCCCAGTCTCACCAGCCAAGTGGGCTGGGTTCGTGGTCTTCGTCTGCATCGTCGTCAACGCCATCGTACGGAGCTCCGAAGGCCGCCGCCGGTGGTATGTGGAGCAGCTCAGGCTACCAGAAGGCTGCGCCTGCAGCGCCTTCCTACGGAGGTGGCTCCTCTCGTGACACGCGGCCGACGGTGCTGGTGGGCCACAACCTCAACTTCCCGAAGCCGCAGTCGTTCGGCAACAGCGGCCTCATTGGTGGCGTCAGCGGCACGAGCAGTGGCGTCTACGGTGGTCCGAGCACTAGCACCTACGGTGGATCAAGTAGCGGTGGCTACGGCGGCGCCTCAAACACTGGCGGCTATGGTGGCAACACTGGCAGCTCATCGTTCAGCAGTGGTGGTGGTTACGGCAACAGCGGCGGAGGGTACGGTGGGAACATGAGCAGTGGGTTCAGTGGCGCCTCCAATCGCCCGACGGCGTTTGCTGAGAACAACCTCAATCGCATGCTGAGCGGATCGACTGCGATGGGCTCTAATGGAGGTGGACAGTCGGATCCACTCGCAGGCACCAAGCTGGGCAAGGCCGTTGAAGGCCTGAAGAAGATTGGTGTGGAGGCGAAGGACCGCTGGGACCGACGTAACATGGACAAGTCTATCGGTGAATCCCTCGCTGACCACGACGAGCTGAGTGCTGGGCCAACCGTGATGGACCGCGGTTACTTTCAGCCGCAGATGCAACAGGGCTCTGGTGGACGTGATACGAGCGGGTACGTGAAGTTAGGGTTTATCTCGAGGTTGGCAAACGTTGTATACTGACACTGTTGTTGATTCTGTTGCAGCGAGTACGAGCGCGGTATGATCGACAACCTATGCGCCTCGGTCGGCCTCGCTCGCGCGCCACCGGCGGATGCACTCAAGCGCTTTGTGGATCTCGCACAGACACTGGACGCGCAGACGATCGGAGACATTTTGCTCGACAAGCTCGAGGACGCAGTGTGGCAGGTTCGCTTGAAGGCGTTGCACGTGGTGCTCGCACTTCTCGAGTCCCCAGGGTCCGCTCCTTACATGGAGTTCTTCGACGACAACGCCGGCGTGTTTGAGGAGGTAGGGTGGCTTGCAGATCGAGTGGATGAACTGTAGACTGATGGTGCTTGGTCTGATACAGCTTGCAGGAGACGCCAAGCCGACCGTGGCCTCCAAGTCGACCCAGGTGCTGCGTGCACTTGGCATGGTAGACGAGTCAACGCCGACCCCAGCTCCGCGAAAGCCGGCTCGAGCAGCGGCAGGCGCTGCTCGCGCTGCATCGGCCACGCAGCCGCCGTCAAACGAAGTAGACTTTCTCGGTTTTGACTCGCTGTCCATCCACCCATCACACCAGCAGCAGCAGCAGCAACAACAACAGCAGCAGCAGCCACAACACCACCAGGCGGCTGCTCCCCCCAACATTTATGGGTCACCTTCCCCCGCATCGTACGCGCAGCCTCCACCACCACAGCCCGAGATCTCGGTACGGGCTCGCCCCCCTTCTTCTATGCATCGGCAGCTTGTGTTCTCACCGTGTACTCTGTACCGTAGCTGCTGGACGGGTTTGATCCAGTACCTCAGCCATCGCATGGTTACTACCAGCAGCAGTTCCAGCAACCCGCCCACCACCAAGTCTTGTCGCCTCGGCAGCAGCCACCCGTGCAGCACCAGCAGCAAGAGTACGGTGACCTCCTGCCCATGTCTCCACCTCAACAGCCACGCCAGGCCCCAATGAACCAGCCGTCACCAGCGAGCCTCGGTGGCGACGAGCGCTCCAAGACCTTGAGCACCTTTGGAAAGGACCTCTTCACCATCGCAAACTCGCCGCGTGGCCAGGCGCCAGCCGAGGGTGAGCGATCGGCCTTCAACTTCATGTAGAGTATGACCAACGCAACCAACGCCAAGAGTGTGGATGGTGAATGGAATGGGGAGATTGGGAGCAAGAAAAAGGTCCGTAGAGAGCGAAAGTATGCGCCAATACAGAACCAACACACGAGCAGAGCTCTGCAGCTTGGAATCAGTCTATGTGTATCTGAATGCAATGTAAGATCGGTCCCCGGATGGACACGGATCCAATCAGATCGGCCAAGGCTTAAAGGATTACTCCACCTTCTTCAGCTTCTCCTCATCTTCTTCGGCCGCGTGCTGCTGGGCAAACTGCTCAATGCACGAGATCGCAAAGTACCCAATGAACGCCACCATCACGAACGAACCGAGCTGCGAGATCAGACCACCCGACTTGCCCGCGGCACCCGAGACGTGATCGACGTGAGCCTGCGAGCGCGCCGAGTGGAACTTCTCACGGCACTCGAGCAGGAACTCGCTCACACGCACATCCAGCTTCCACGCCGCGGGCGTCACACTCGCGATAAACGCCTCCACCTGCTTCATGTGCGCGTCCGTGAAGATCGTGATGAAGAACGCCGACTGCAGGTTCACCTTGATCAACGCCTTGCCAATCAGCGTCGCGCCAAAGAAGGTCCAGAATGGCATCAAAAAGTGACCACAGCAAATGCCGCAGAGGTCGAACGCGACGTTCGGCCACGCCGACATGAGCAGCACGCCCCAAAAACCATGCTTCTGCAGGAACTTGATCATCCACTCCTTCATCCAGTTGAGAATGTTGAACTGCGAGGTCGACTCGGTGATCTCTTCAAACTCTTCGTTGCGCTGGCCGGCGAGACGGGCTGCGCGGCTCAGTGCGTACGGTGGGATCTCCCCCGCCGCGGTGCCAGCACCCCAGAGCATGCACGGCCAGAAAACCTTGCAGAAAATCGCAAAGAATGTGACTGGCGCCGCGCCCGCAAGCGGCGCTGGGCAGTTGGTCTCGAAGGGACGGAACCACATCTGGTTGCGGGAGTCAAAGTCCAGCGACTTGCACTCCTCGGCGCCCTGCACGACCATGAAAATGTGCGGGAAGAGGAAGAGAATGCCCGAGTGCATGCCCGTGCCGAGTCCGACCGACGAGAGCACGCCGAGCCCGACCCACCAGACCACAAACTCGACGTTCGTGTTGAACTCATCGAGGTACTTGTGGTGGTCACCCTCCACATACGAGGCAGCGACCCAGAGCGCCACGAAGGGCAGCAGCACAAAGCGCGTCGCGTTGTGCTGGAGCACGTACAGCGTCAGCCACTTGAGGAACCGCACGAGGACGATGCTGAAGTGGTAGAGCGTGCTCAGCGGGCGGCGGAACAGCGTGAGCTTCTTGCGCTCCTGGCGCAGCTTCTCCGCGAGCTCGGAGATGCGCGTCTCCTTGCCGGCTTTCGTAGGGGCGCCCATGGCTTGTACAGCGGCGGTAGAGTTCTTGGGCTTCCTTGGATTTGCTTGCGCGCGAAGTCGACGTTGCTCTTGTGGCGTCGTCGTCGTTTCAGAACGGAGAAGGGAGTGACCACGTATGCCGCACTTAACGATGCTGTCACCGCCCTCGCACTAGTTGTAGCATGCGAACTTAGGAGAGAGTGGGGGACCTCCACCCCTCACTGGGGTACATGGAGGGTACACTGACCATCATTCTGCACTAGTTCAACCAACCCGGATCGATTTAGAGAGGGTCGACCAGCACGCAATGCTATTTATTCCAAGAGCAAACAAACATGCGACCGCCACACTGCGATCGCTGCCATCGTCACCACAGCTACATCAGTGATGCCATTGCACCCCGATGGGGATAGCTACGGCGCAGAGCCACAAACAAGTGATGGGGATGACGAATCGGGTATGGATCTGATGGCGCGTGCACGACTTCTCTGCCAAGCGGCGAATGAAATCGCGTTGCCTATGCTGCAATCGGTGTGTCAGCTCAAGAACCAGCTCGAAAAGAAGGAGAGTAAGTCAAGGGCAAGCAGCAGCAAGTCGCAACTGCAACAGAAGGGAGACAGTCGTAGAGAGAGAAGTGAGGAGGACGAACGAGATGGTGAAGCGCGTCGCGACGCTTTGAAAACCAAGAAGACAAAGTCAACAAAACCGAACCACACTGAAGCCACGACGTTGCCGACGCTCGTGGTACCAAAGCCCCCAACGAAGAAGCAGATTCCGGCGCAAGCTAAAGTGACCAAGAAGAACAAGGAGACAGATGAAGCCGAGACGTCCATGCCACTCCCGCAGATTAATGCTTCTGAGGAGTGGAGAAAACAGCGGGAGGTGGAGAAGATACGGCAAGCTCAAGAACGAGCGA
Source organism: Pythium chondricola (assembly GCA_023337575.1). NCBI lineage: Eukaryota > Oomycota > Peronosporomycetes > Pythiales > Pythiaceae > Pythium > Pythium chondricola. The sequence continues at coordinate 14,080 of JAADXF010000336.1, read as the reverse complement.
AGGCAAGGCTGCTCAAGTCCAAACATGTGGAGCCGCTTCAATCAAAGTCGAACCAGCATCCAGACAGTCATGAAGTAAAGGAGGGTGAAGCTGGCGCAGGCGACAGCGAGGAGACGCTGCACCAGATCGAAGCTCACCAGCGTCGTGCACGTGAACGCATTCGAAAGCACAAACAAGAACAAGCACTGCTTGCCTTACAAGCAGAAGAGAAGGAGCAGGTCAAGAAGAGAACAGAAGAAGCCGCCGACGAAGAGCAAAAGAAAATTGTTGAAGCCAGTAGACGACGAGCGGAGGAACGACTCCGACTCAAAAAGGAGAGGAAGACAGGTGCACAGCATCAAGACGACGAATCAGCCAAGAAAGATGCAAGTGTTGATGCGAACACCTTCCGTCATCGCACCCTGAAGAGACTCCAAGCAGCAAAGCGAAGTACACATGCACAGGAAAACGAAGATCGACCCGAGTCTACTGGGAGTGCCGCAAATGAGTCCCGTCCTGTGAAGGATGCCGACGAAGAAAGCGCAGAGCGAGAGCGAAAACGAATGGAAAGACGAAGGCGTCGAGAGACAGCAGAAAGGCTTAAGCGACTGCAACAGCTGAGCCAAGAGCAGCAGCGGTATGTTCTTGATGGCATCACGCTCCATGCTGCTGACTGACCATGGCTACTTCATGCACAGGACGGAAAAAGAGCTGTATGAAAAAGGGCTGAACGACTTCAAAGCAAAACGCCAAGAGGCAGATCGCGTGGCTAAGGGGCTACAACCGAAGCGAGCGCCGGAAGATCCTCTTCCGCCAGTAGTATTTGATGAGCCGGCCACGGAGAACGACGTCCTCGAGACAACCCAGGCTGCTAAACCTGAGCCTGCACGTTGTCACGGAGACGTTGAAGGCGATGCTGACTCAATCAGTTCGACAGAGCAAGACGAACAACCGAACGAACAACTGAACGAACAACTGGCTATCGTTGTTGATCCTCACTCAGAAGACAGAGTTGAGTCAGCATCATCGAGTGGTACGAAGACGCGCAAAAAGAAATTGCCACCATGGAAGAAGCCTCCCGTCCCCATTCTTCCAGCAGAGAGCTATTCGCAGAAGGCTCTTGTTTCGGTACGCCTCAGCGTTTCCCTATCTGTGTATGCCTTGTTTCTCACACGTGGTGGCTGCAGCCCTCGGATTCGTATGCCGAACGCTACCAGTTTCGCACCGGAAGGACGAGTCCACAGTCCAACAAGGTCAATTAGTATACGAGAACTGACCAGAATCACACAACTCAATCATTCGAGGTGCGTTAGTATAGTGGCGGTTGCGCTGCTGCCAATAGCTTTGCACGTTGCGCTTGCAGTTGAGCTTGAAGCTGTGCCTGGGCTCGCTTTGTCTTCTCAACACTCGCAGATGTGAAGGTGCGTTTTACCGACGCTGCAGTGTAGTTCCGGTCCACGAAAGTCTTGTGCTCGTCTCGTTGCTGAAGCGTCTTCTCGTAGTACTGCTGCGTTGGCGTCTTGGTCGTGTTTGCCGTCATCTCGGCTTGAGTCACTTCGACACGTATCTGCTCTTTGCGCTCGTGCCTCTGCCTCGAGTCCTCCACGACGCGGTTGATAAACTGGGATCCAATGTCCCCCCACGCCTGGGGCACCCTGAACTCGGAGCCGCACATCTGGCATCGCTTCTTCTTGTCGCGAAACTCAGAGTACGACTGCGGGATCTGGCACTTGGGGCACTCCTTTTTGCTCTGCCAAACCACAAGCATAAGGCCGATAGCACGAACAAGACGCGTCGCTGTCTAAGGGTCACGTACGAGATTTGCTTGGTACTCCTTCTCGCCACGGGTGAGCTCCAGTTTCTGTGCGATATGCCTGTTAGTTTGCTGAAGATGGTGACGTCAGTCACAGGGAGCCCGCACTCACCTTTCGTCGATTACGTTCTGCTGCTTCCATGCGTGCGATAAAACCGCCCGTCTTGTCACCTTCACCTTCATCGTCGCCGTAGGCGTCTCGGCCGTTGGCGCCAGACTGGCGTTTCTTCACACGAAATCGACAGTGCTTTTCGTCGTCGTCGTTCGCAAAACGGCGACCGGTATCCGTGCGTTTGGGCTCGGACAGCGACTCGACACGTTTCTACATGGTGTAAAATCCCTCGTCAGCACGATCTCCTATCCAGCACTGCACTCTATACTCACCCCAATCTTGGCTGTTTCGAGTATGCACAGAGCAAGGCAACAGAACGGTTAGTCTACGAATCAGTCAGGTCCACAGACCGATACATACGTGGAGCTGCGGCAACCACCTGCTGCTTGAGCTGCTCCAGCGTCTCAGGTCGCTGCTTTACTGCCTGGAGCAACTGATTCTGGAAGAGCGCCGGCTTCCTGACGCCAGAGAGCACATCCATGTCACTGCTCGCAACTCCACGCCGCGAAATGGTCTTGATGCCGTCGGGGCTTCGTGTCTTGGTCGTAGCCGATCCCGCAGGAGATCGTTGCGATGACCGAGATGACGTTGGTGAGATCGTGGTTGAGCGCTTCGATGCATTGCTTTGGGTGGTGGGCGGAATCGACACCTGCAGCTGATCGAATCCTGTCGGTTGTGTGGGTGGTGGCTTGACGCTAACAGGGACGACGTGGAAGTTCTCTGCTTGCTGGATGCTTTGCACCTTGGCAAACATTTCGGCGATCTCGTTCTCGTCGTTATTGTCGTCATCGTCATCATCGTACAGAACTGTGCGCTTGCCAGTGGGCACGGCTGGCTGCTCGTCATCTACGTCTCCATCCTCCTCGTCAAATTCATCTTCATACGCTGCTGCTGCATGCGTGGGCGTGTCGTCGCGCGGCGTTTTACCGGGCATTTGTCGAACTGAGCGATGGCGGCAACCAAAAATACCGACAGTCTCTTTCTCTGTTACTGGCAGGAAGAGTGAGTGACCTGTCAGTACGACAATGGACAAACCTCTCGATGTCGCGATGATGAAGAGCCACGTGAAATCGGCGATGGAGGCATTGCTGCGAGCGGCGGATGCATGTGTGCGATGGAAACAGCCCCATACAACGCACGGTGGCGAAGATGTACCAACGAAGCCGTCGCTGTACTCGTTTCTGCCTGGTGTCTATCGATCTCGCGATGCCGACGGTGCTGTCACCTCTGCTGACAGTGACAACGGAGCGTTCACGCTGTTTCTACACGGTGACAACACGTTCGAATACTCGTGGCAACTGAGGCGCCCGGCTCCGCGTGCGATGGAGTACATCGTGGAGATGACAGGCGGGTGGCACAAGCCGGTGCTCAACCGGTCACGACGAGGCGACGATGACCAGCGCGTGTTCCTCACCACCAAGCGCATCCGTTTTCAGCGTCAATCGAACTATGGTATCTCTTGTATGTGCCCTCTACCGTCGTGGTCTCATTCCTCATAGCTCGTGTTTGCGTGGCGCAGATGCATCGACTCAAGCGTGGAAGCTCACACTTCATACCCTCACCCGCCATGGCTCGGACTGGGCCCCGGTTGGAGAATCTGAGCGAGGCATCCCGTCAATCAACATCGTGCTAAGTTGCCATGAAGATGGCGTGCTAGAGAGTATGGGCGCTGCCTTGCCTGCACAGGTTCTCAACAGCTCGCCGGCGTGCCGCGTACTCGCCGGTCTGACAAAGAAAGTAGCGAACAAGTTGGGCTCTCCGCTTGACGTCATGACCGAGAAGTGGCTCCCATCGAAGCACCTTCGACTTCTACCTGTCGCGTCCGAAGAGCACCTCGTCCGCACCTTCAATCCCTTCTCCTTGTACGTTACGCTGCCTGCATCAGTGGGGATGTTTGGGCATTGCACTGACTACTCGCGTGCGTGTACCCACACAGCTTGGCTCAGGTACTATGCATTCTCCTCGACTCTCATGGCAAAACTCATTGTTCCTCTTTGCTTGTGAAGGCCCTTCGCGACAGCAAAGCCAACCAGGACCCAGAGGTTCACGCCGATTCCACGTCACCAATCATAGCCTAACTTCAACCTGAAAAATCAACCTACATTTCAGTCCACATTCGTGCGACATTATAGAAGTGCAACATTCGTGTCACATTTCACTCGAACCAAACCCCAAATCGCAATGGCAACACCAACGTCGGCAGCATCCGCGGCGATGGCGATGGCGATGGCAGGCGCCACGCCGACCTCCAGTGCAGTCTCGACGCCCATCGCGTCCCCCGCCGCATTGTCTTCGTCTCTCACCACCGCGGCGGCTTCCAAGAACACGCCGCACTTGCACTCGGTGGCGAGCTCGTTGCGCTCGTGTCTCGACGGCATGCTGCCCGACGCCCTCCGCAACGACGCTGCCGCCTTCCAGGTCCACTGTGAGTGTACAACCGCCAACATCCAGCAGCCCTTTTACCTCTCTACTAATGTTGTATCGCAGTAAACCACCAGAAAACACGCATCCAGTCGGAGAAAAACTCGTGGCGGTTCGGCCTCAACTACCTCTTCGAGACGCTCAAGCAGCACAAAGACTGGTACGCGCGCAACCAGCAGTTCGTGCAGCTGCGCAAGGACGCCAAGCGCTTTGAGAGCCACGTGGCGGCGCTACGCGGTGTGCTCTCCGAGTCCGTGAGCAAGCTAGACCTGGAGGCGGGTCTCCGCGTGGCCGAGTTGGACGGCCGCGTCGGCGCGTACAAGATCATGTTCGAAGTGACCAAGATTGTCACTAGACTGAGTCGCCCTCTCGTCAAGCTGCAGATCCTCAAGCCGAGCGACTCGTCGCTGTCGATCTACTGCGACACGTTCGTACTGGACATTGTGCTATCGGCCAAGGGCGACGGCACGGTCGAGTCGGCGTCGCTCGTGACCGTGGAAAAAGGTGGAAGGCTGGTGGCATACAAATACCTGTCCAACAAGTGGCTGATCTGTGGTGGTGCATTCCGACAGAGGTGTCGAATCAGTTCCCTGAACGGGACGAGGATCTGCTGGGTGCGCTGAGGGAGCTGGCGGCTGGAGAGAGCACACGCTTCACGGTAGGTCTGCCTCATTCTCTGGATCAGATGGGCAGTAGCATCGTCATGTCTGATCCTGATGCTTTCAACTGGCCCCAGGACAAGCTGGTTCGGTTGATCAACCGCGCCGAGCTGGCCGTCAAGTTTCCAAACGGTTCGTGCTTCGTGGACGTCCATGCACTGCCTCGTTCACTGCTCATAATCCTGTTGTGTAGTGAGCTTCGAAGAGCTTGAAGAAGACGTGTACAATAAGCTGAACGAAGCTAGCGCGTTGCATAGTTGCTGGACTGTGAAGCGCTCTGTGGACGGCATCGACATCATCTTCAAAGACACGCTCCAGTGCCTTCCAGTCGTGGAGCCACCGAGAAAGCGAGTGAAAGTTGACGATGCCAATCCAGCCGAGTCCACCTCGGAGCAGAAAAATGCGAGCGACGATGCCGCCTCCAAGCTAGCAGAGGCGGATTCATCCAACCCACTCGCAGAAGGAGAATGGGCGGGCAGCGTGAGCTTCATTGAGTGGAGAGGGGAGGTTGCGCTCCATATAGTCGGATACACCCCGCTGGTTATGGTCGGTGTCCAAGCTCGCCGACTGGCTCTGGCTGTGATGCGTCGGCCGTCAGATGCTGATGCCGCACCCGTGGCTGCCACCCAATTCCCTCCGTCTACCATCACGGTTCAAGATGATGAAAAACTCTTCAACGAGTTCGTGAACTGGTCTGAGGTGACGACGAGTGGCTCGCCAGAAGCTGACATGCGCAAGCCGATCACTCCACAACTCCACTTCACGCGTGACCACAGTTTCTGCACCGTGTCTCCGCCAGGCGCTGTGCCTGGTGTCCTTCCCATGCGACAAGAGTACACCCTCGTGACCAAGGAGATCTCTGGTGGTCTGCAGCTACATGCCTTCCCTATCCCCGTACGTTGCTCGGATGCAAACCCCTGCAATCGTAGCATCCTTCTAACAGTGTTTGCATCTTTCAGTTGGGTCACGCATCGCCATCGACGCTGACGAACGTCTTCCAGATCTGTGGACACAGTTTGTTCTTCCACTCTACACTGCTCAGTGCCTTTGCCTCGAAGAGCCTTCTCTTCGGCCGCCGCCCAACGCTTGACATTGACGACGTCGTTCACGGTGAGTTACACCTGCTCCGACCGTGGCTTGTATACCACTCACCGTTATTGTTTTCCAGTACCGATCAAGGTGGACGTCTCCGCCCCGGATCGCATCACGCTCAAGGTCGACTCACTCCCTGGAGTGGACAAGCCCGTACTCGTCGAATTCACAACAGCCGTGGACTGCTCGCTCGGTCTTACTGTCAAGACGGGCGAGGACACTGTGATCAAGTCCGAGTCATCGGATGCATCCGATGTGCTCCAACAGATCGCCTCGAACTGTCACTCGGTTCCACTAGCGACATACTTTGCGCTCCAGCACGCCGTGCAACGCGCCTCGGTGAATGGTGACGATGGCGTAGCCATTGGTGCGGCTAGTACGTCGGCTGCCGAAGCAGCCAACGGCGCCGACTGCGACGGCATCGACTCACTGGATGACTCGCTCGCTGTGCCAATGAAGTTGGAAGGGGAGGACACGCTCATGGACGACATGAACATGTTCTAAACGCCTAATGCTATTCTTTGTTGGGGTTCATCGATCCGTTTCTAGCTTGCGTCATCTCCGTCTTGGACCGGCATGCTTCTCCTCTGTGCTACGACTGCCTGGGGCAGTTTGTACGCTGGACTAGCCTTGGATGGTGTCCGCTCCTGTGCTTGAAGTGATGACAGAATCTCGGGATCGCCTTGATACACGTGACCGTCGATACCAAGGAGAAACCTGTGTCGACACAATGAACGCACACGAGCAGTCAGTACTCTGGTTCCACATCACTGCCCTACACTGTACACACCCTTCGCTCGTGCTCTCACCAAGACCAGTGCTCACGGCTCCACTGGTTCGCAGGTTGCCTTGGAATGAACCGCTCCGACTGAGACTGTCGATGTAGTTGTTGTTGTGGTTGGGCGATTGCTTGGGACCGTTCAGCGCCGCCGGTGTCGTGCTTGCGACTTGGAAACCTCCACCGTAGACTGGTGCCATTGGGTGAGGATTCTTGTTGATGGTCGAGTTCGCTACACCACTTGGGGAGTCACGAATCGTGCTGTTGCAGGAGAGACACCGTTCCTTGTCGAGACTCGGGAGCATATTCCCACGTCGTGCTGGCCCAGGCGCTCCTCCACCGAGAGGGCCGTGCTTGCCAGTGAGGAACGCACCTTCTACCTCGGTGAACGACCGCTGTGCCTGCTGCACCGAGGCGTTCATCGAGTCCGAGAGGGACTTCAGCAGGGCTACCATTTCGTCCTTGTCTGCCTTGTTCTTGAGTGCTGAGAAGACGTCGTCTCTGTTCATCTTGAGGTCGATGAACGCGCGCAGGTTCTCCACTTGCTGACGCACACGCGAGTCGTACAGCACTTGCTCTTTGACTTCCAATAGATCCTTCTTGTCGGCCTTGCTCTCGCTCAGGTGGGTCACCAATTGCTGGAGCTCCTGGCTGACTCGCTTGAACTCATCCTCCTCTCCGATCACGGACGCGAGCGCCTTGTCCAACTGGTTGCAAATTTCCTCGTACTTGGACTCGATAATCTCATCCACTTTGGTACGGTCGGCCTTGAGCAGTACTAGCCGCTGGACATCTTCCACTGCGCACGTGTTGTCATCAAGTGTGCGTCGAGACTCGAGCATCATCTCCTGGACATTCTTGGCCTGCTTGTTCATCTTGTCCGAGAACTCGCGGATCGCGTCGTCCTTGCGGCGGCCATCCTTCTCCATCTGCTCCATCCACATCGCGAGTGAGAGCTGGTTGTGGAGAATGTGGTCCGAGTTCAAGAACAGCTCTTTCTCTTCGGCATTCATGCGATCTTCCAGCTGCAGAGCGAACTGCTTGGTGACCTCTTGGTCCTGGCGCAGGGAGAGCATGTCCTGGTCCACCTTATCCACGAAACTCGAGTGGTTGGCATTGCACACGACCACCTGCTGCTGCACGTCGGCGATCTCGAGTTTGTTGGTCTGCACCTCGACCGCGACCACGTCGATGCGCTTGAGCTGCTCCTCGTGATGGGCCTGCTTGATATCGAGCTCGTCCACTTTGACGTGCATCTCCTCAAACTGGCCCGTGAGCGTGATCACCTTGGAGTGCACGCGCTCCACCTGCTTCTGCGAGTTCTTGGCTTCTCGCTCCATCTCATTCATCCTGTCGCGTAGCCGGTCGAACTCGTCTACGAGGAACCGCATGGCTTCGGTTTGCATGCGGATGGCCTTGATCAGGACCTTCTTGGGAACGTGTGGTTTCTCGAGGGTCGTCTTGCCATCCAGTTCGATGCTCAGGCGCTGCCAGAGCTCGGGTGTGCCCAGTCCGATCGGGTTCGCAGAGGCCAAGAGCGCATCCACTTCATTGCGCTGCATTGTGGTCGCCATGGTGATGGAGGCAAGTAGCAGCCCCCAGGTACAAGTTGGATTAGTGTATTTTAGGACGCGAATCTGTGATTTGATTGGCTGTTTTAAAACCTCTAGCCAATGAGATCTCAGCATTGAGAACAGGGATAATCGTGTTTTATGGCTCTTCGTAAATTAGGATGTATTGCAATTCTACGGAGTAAATGCAAGAACTTCAACCAGCCAGAATGGCTCAAATGCAGCGAAAAGCGCTCACGGAGATAACAGCACAGGTACCTCCTCCTCCTTGACCTTGCTGAGCGAGGTATCGAGGTTCACCTCGCCAAGAAGCTTGCCGTGCTTGGTCACGTAGACTTTAGTCCACATGTAGATGGCGGCGATCTTGTGCATCATGTTCAAGTTCACGTCCTCACCCACCTACAATCCGAATCGTCAGTCGCATAGAATAGAGCGAGTGATACGAGTGTATTCTTGAGTCGTACCTGCGGTGGGTAGCTCTCCACGGGAACTGAGGCGAAGGTGAATTGGTTGAATGGTGGTCCAAATTGAATCTGTCGTTGATCATGATGATGAAGTCAGCCAGGAGCCCAGTGCCAGAATAGAGCGACATGATTCACATACCACACTCTTGGAGCTCGAATCATCCTTGGACTGGAAGTTGAGCAGTGACACGTCGTCGACCACTGCGCCCCGGCGATTCTTGTCGAGGTGCAAGGTATCCGAGACCATCTTGAGGATCTTGGCGGCCACGTTCGGGTTCGTATCGTCAGGAATCTGCTCATCAAATCCAACGTCAAGACGGAGCATCACAGTACAGATGGGATTCACGACCACTCTTACCTCCTGGTGGTTGACAGCGAAGAAGCGCGCGATTCCGACTTCTAGATCGTATCGGCGAATCGCTCCCTAGTCAGGCAGAGTTGTGAGTTGATCCGACCGTGAGCATCGGTAGCAAGCAGATCTTACGATCAGGTGTCTGTTCTCGAGATCGTCGACAATCGGGAAGTACTCCTCCGTCTTGTACGTGCTCTGTGGGAAGAAGAGGTCAGCTCCATCCTAGCGAGTAGCAACAGCCCCAGAAGTACCCACCATCGCCTTGAGTGCATCGCTGTAGGTCGTCTCCTTTGTGAACATGACGTTGACTGGCGACATGTGGTTCTCGGCCAGCTTTTGGCTCATCAAGTACTCGTTGAAGTCGTAGCACACCGCGTGGAGGCCAGCCCACTCTGCGAGGATGTCGTAGATTGATGGCGCGATCGCCGCACTCACAAAGTAGGCAACGATCGAGGCGATCATCACCGGGATCATGTGGCTAAGCTGACCCGTCAACTCAAAGAAGATCACTGGGGTCGAGACCGTCCCGGTCGCTGATGCGGCAAAGCACGCCGCGCCGACCACAGCGTAGGTCGCCGGCGACTGGGACGGGTTCCAGTATTTCATCAGTGTCTCTCCGTAGAGACGACCGACCGCGGCTCCGATCGTGAAGAGTGGACCGAATACACCGATCGACAGTGGCGAGCCGCATGGGAGAATGCTCGTGATGAACTTGAGGAAGATATAGACGAACAGCGTCACTTGAGGGTACTCGCTGATCTGCTTCCACTGTGGTAGGCTCAACGGCTGGTCACGGAATATTTCGTTGACAAGCGCACGATCCGAGAGACGCATGATGCGCAATGGATATGTGATGCACCCCGTGACGATACAGATCGACAGGATGTGCACGACGCGGCGCTTGTACGACGGTTTGGTGAGACCAAACTTTTGGAACATCTTGATTTGCACCCATCGCAGCAGCTGAGCGCCGCGACAGAACAAGCCCGCGCCAATCTAGAATGTAATCGAGAGTTAGCTCATATATCACAGGCTTAACACGAGACAGGATTGCAACACTCACGCCCGTCACGACACCAAGTACCATGAACGCCAGCAGATCCATGTCCATGTCAAAACTCTGAAAGTTTGTGCGCTCAAAGAGCACGTCGTGACGGATAAACGTCACGATCTTGAAGATGAGGATGCACACGGATGAGCCGATCACGCCCTCCCACAGGCACTTGATCTCATACGACTTGGCGGTGACTTCGATACTGAAGAGTACACCGCCGAGAGGAGATCCAAAGCTCGCTGTGATGCCACACGCCACAGCAGCTCGCAGAATCTGGTAGTGCTCTGGTCCAAAGTAAGTGCGACGGAAGAAGCTGAAGCGACTTAGCTGGTATGCGAGGATTGACATAATGTGCGAGTACGGGCCAGCGCGACCCACCGACAAACCAGAGCCCGACGCGATGACAGTACCAGTCGACTTTGCGAAGAACGTTTTCATCGACAGCACGTCGATCGGATTCTGGTAGACGCCAGCGAACAGTGCACGCATCCGCGGGATACCTGAGCCGTCAGACGCTGGGGCATAGTATCCGATGGTCGTGGCGATCAAGCTAATGACACAGCACCAGCCGGTCCACAGAATGAAGCCTTCGATCGAGTCCGTGCCCGTCGAGTTAATGATGTACCGACGAAACTTGAACAGGTACTGAACCCAGGCGTCCACGATGAGGCTAGCAATCCATACGCAAAGTCAGTAGGCAGCTCTCTATCAAACGATAGTCAACGGTGCATGAGGCACGTACGCATACATCGCCGCTATCGAGCCTATGATGATCAAAAACAGCCACGTGATCGGCGAGTACGGCAAGTTCTTGCACAGCTTGAGCATCTTGATACATAGCTGGCGTATCGTGTACTCGCCGAGCTTGCGCTCATCATGGATGAGCTGCTCAAAATGGCGCTGCGAGTCCGCGATCTTCCAGGTGTCTGAACATGCGAGTATCAACAAGAGCGTCACGGGAAATAAAGGCTAGCGACACGCTGCGTTACCATAGGTCGCAACCATCGCGGAGTTCGTGGTGCTGTCGTCCAGGAGGGACAGGTGCTGTGAGGAGTCAAGTCGTCGAGGCGCCACCGCAGTATGGAGACGAGCGTCCTGGCTTGGGACACGAGTGTGCTGCTTAGCTGCTTTAACGCTGTCACTCGATAGCACTTTTCAGGTATTCGAATAGCTTCCCATCCGTTACGTTACGTGCCGCTTCGACACCTGAAACGCCGATGATCCGAGCCGTCGCTGGGTCAAGTTGACGACTTCAAGATCATAAAAATCGTGTTTATCGTAATCACGATTTCAGCACCCCTACGCTTGCCAAGCTACTCCACGACATCAAGACGCCACACGCGCAGAGTTTCATCATCGCTCGCTGATATCAAGACGTTGCGGTGGACTGGGTGCGATGCAACTGCGTTGACAACACTCGAGTGACTGGCAGCGACCCCCAGTTCGACACCATCGATCCGCCGCCAGACATGAATCCTTCCGTCTGCATATTAATACCGTTCATGTGAGTCAAGGCATATCCACCTTTGGGGTGTCACAACGTACCTTCACTTCCAGACACAACCAGCTCGCTGTCCCCTCCCGCGAATGTTGGGTGTACGATAAACCGCTCCTGCTGGAATCCTCGATGCCTCGAGGTGATTGTGTCCGCAGCGATACTGAAACACGCGTGTTCTTGGTGCTCGATAAAGTTGAGAAGGATGTGTTCGCCCAGTGGAGACATCGTGATTGACGCGATCAAATGATCCGCTCTCAGCACGAGTCGGTCCGACTTGTCCACGATGTTGTAAACGCGCAACTCCGTCTCCGAGCACAGCACAAAAAAGTGGTCACCAGAGGGATGGACGACGAGGTCAAGAACGCGTCGGCCACCCCACTGGTACTGAACACCAGCTTCATCTTCCACGCTCTGGTACACAATGGTTCAAATGAGTGTCGTCCGTGTAGCTAGTCACGCTCCACACTGTTCATACCCACAAGACCAGCGACTTCTCGATGCTCCCACTGAGGAACTGCTTTCCGTTCGGCAGCCAACGAACAACCGACACGCTGTCCGCGGGATGATGGAACCGACGCACCGATCGACCAGCCTATATAGAGAACCACTATCATCAGAGAATGACACAATTAGTGGGAAGGCAGCGAACGAACCCGAATGCTCCACAATTGAATGGTGCTGTTGCTGTCGCCACCACAGGTCAAGAGTTCCTGGCTATCGGGTGACCACGAGATGGAATCTGGAGGACCACTCGAGAAATGAAGCGAGTGTAGGAGCTTGAACCGCTAATTCAGATACGGTATCGTCAATAACAGCATCGAATCATAGCGACCAATCCACTCACGATCGTAAATTCCTTCGTATCTTTGGATCGCTCGGCCTGCGCCTCAGCAAAGGCCACAGTCCACACCAACACTTTCCCATCTCGCCCCACAGACGCCATCAATTCCCCGCTTGGAGAGAACGCAACGTCCAGCACCTCGTGTGTGTGTTGGAGAAGTAGCCCGACGCACTTTGCGTCCACCGCGTTGGCGTTGGCGAAAGAGCTTGTCTGTGCATTGTCGCAATCTTTCCAACGGACCATGTGCTAGTTATACAAACGATAGCATGATCAGACATAAAGTCATAACACCACCCTCGTGGATGCCACGTACTCTCAAATAGCCCTTTGGTACGACGTCTTCATCGCCAAGCAGACTTTCGATCTCACTCAACAGATCGGCGTCTTGAAGAGGCAACTTCACCAGATTTTTCATCTGCGACTCGTCGCTACAGAGCAGCAGCAACGCGAGCTCTTCTGTCTCCGCTTGACTCTGTCACATGGTTGCTATACGTCACACGATTCAATGGTCCCAATGACGTCGTCACGACTCACTCACCAATGCGAATGTGGACAAAATCTGCTGCTGGAATGTGTGTAGTGCCTCCTGTGGCTGGTGCTGGAGCACGAGGTCCACAAACTTGCGCTTGAGTAGTAGAAGCATGATATCCTTCCTGTCATTGGGCGTCGTGGTGCGGAGAGGCAGCATGTCATGGGTGGCCGAATCATCGTCACCGTGCTGCAGGAAGCGGACTGCATCGTCCCATCGATGCTGTGCCACGAAATCCTGCAGCATCTCCACTGCAGCGGACCGCACACGTACGTCGGCGTCCTCTTCGAGGCAAGCGGCAGCTCGCGTGTATCCAAGATCGTATAGCTCTCGAAGCACGATTCGAGTCCACTTGCGCTTGCTCTGCGCATCCCCTTCGAAGAGAGCACCAGCAGAAGCGGTCTTTTGCTGGTGGGAGGCCCCATTGTGGGTGCGCCTGCGCTTCGCGCGGTCGCCTTCGTAGCTTGTCATCGTGCGCCTTGTTGCTTCGCTCGATGAATGTCGTTGAAGAAGCTATATCCCTCGTTCTGTGTCTAAATTCGGGATCGTCCCAGCAATCAGATCTTTGGATCCGATTCGGATCCGTGTTTTGATGTTTATCTTCGGGACATTATTGTGTGCCAACTTGCGATGTGTGAGCACATGCTGTTGCATGCGAGATTACGGGCTCCGCATTGACTGACGCTCTCCGCTCAAGCAGGACGGCGCACACCCACAGTCTACGTAGCCTGCATTAAGACAGGATGGCTTCGACACCGGTGGTTCGCGGCGCAGCACGCCGGGTCGTCAACATGCTCTCGGACACGGTCACCAAGCCAACACCAGCGATGCGCGAGGTGATCGCGAACGCGCCGGTCGGCGACGACGTCATGGGCGACGACCCGAGTGTGAACGAGCTGCAGCGCTACGCGGCCGAG
>JAADXF010000335.1:0-22598 GCA_023337575.1 Pythium chondricola | reverse complement strand
CGCAACGCTTGCGAGCCACTCGTGCGTGTGGCTCGTCAGCCACCGGATCTGACAACGGGTCTGGCCTGGCATTCTGGTCAGGAAACAGGCCTGACCTTGATCCCAGACCAGACCCGTGTTAGGTCCCCAAAAAAATCTACCCCGTATTGTTCACGGGCTCAATGTTGCTCGTCGGTTCATCCACAACGGGAGGAACGGCATGGTGTACACGGCCGAGTTTGCACCTGTCGATGCCCAAGAGCCAGCGGTCACTGTTGAAGGTGGGCCCAGGGTCCATGGCTCGACAATCATCCGAGAATCAGGATCCTTGATGACAGAAGTGATCGTGATGACCGAGCCGACGAAGCCCAATATCCCATCTCCCCTCAAGGATATGGGCAGCACACTAGAACATCAAGCATCGAAGGCGACGTACGCACTCCACAAGGTGATGCAGTTTAGCCTCCAGCGTCACCAAGTCGCGTCCACAGAGTGCTAGACGACGTGGTGATGGCGAGACGACACTCCCATCACAAATTGTGAGTCACAATTTATGACAAGGTAACGTTATAACATGCTACTCACCTCTACTGTTGCATACAGTCCAATACCTCTGCTAATCGATATCAGACACCTGTCCACCTCATGCTGATTTCATCGGACCTCTTCATGTGATTTCATCGCCGAGGCAAAGAGCTCACTACTCAGCGCTCCTCGGTCATCGATCCTCCATGGCTCCACAGTGCAGCATGTCTCCGCCGGTTAAGACACCACCACCAGCAACGCCGCCGCCGCGCGTCGTGTTCCCGAATCACCATGCGCGCGCCGACCAGCAGACGCTGTACGCTTGGTTCTGTCGCAACGTGCTCGTCTTCCTGCTCTACTCTCTGTGGATCGTCGGCGTCGCGACGCACTGCACCATGTGGATCTTGTCTGCCGTGACACTCACACAAACTGTGGCCTCGCTGGGCGCGACGCCCGTGCCGTATCCCGTGCAGCTCTACCTCACGGTCTTCCTCGCCTACCATTCGTACCACTACATCATGTACCGCAACTCTCCACAGGGCGAGTGGCTGGCGGTGCGTCAGCTGTCGCGGTTCCTGCTCTTCCACTACCCGTACTTTCAGCACAACGCGTGCATCTTTGAAGAGCGCGAAGAAGAATGCCTGCAAGACCATCAGAAACCCATGGTCAAGCCGGACGAGCGAGCCATGTTTGCCTACCACCCACACGGTGCACTCTCCTGTGGGTTCACGGTCAACGGCGTGCACTCGTATCGGTACCTCAACAGCAACATGCGTTGGCTTGTGACCCACAACCTCTTTTGGTTCCCACTGATGCGCGACATCCTGCGGTGGCTCGGATTCGACGATGTGACCAAGCCAACGTTCACCAAGTACCTGGACGAGAACCGCAACGTGGCGCTGTACCCAGGCGGCTTTGAAGAAGCGACCATCTTCCAGCGTGGCAAGCACCGTGTCTTTATCAAGCACCGTGCTGGCTTTATCAAGCTGGCACTGCAGCATGGGTACAAGGTGCACACGGCGTACACGTTTGGCGAGGAGGACACGTTTCACACGATGCACTACTTTCTGGAGTGGCGCATGCTGCTCAACAAGTTCAAGGTGCCAGCCGTGCTCTTTTGGGGCTGTCTGCGCTGTTTCTTCATGCCGCGACAGAGTGTGAATGTCACGACGGTCGTGGGTAAGGCCATCCAGATGCCCAAGATCGAAAACCCAACCAAAGACGACGTGGGCAAGTACCACACGATCTACATCGAC
This sequence comes from Pythium chondricola, assembly GCA_023337575.1. NCBI lineage: Eukaryota > Oomycota > Peronosporomycetes > Pythiales > Pythiaceae > Pythium > Pythium chondricola. Next base: position 20,838 of record JAADXF010000335.1, on the reverse strand, counting down.
ACATTGGTCGATCTGTTTGAGCGCAACAAGCACAAGTATGCGATCGATCCGACGCAGTCGCTGGAGATCTTCTAACTCAGAAGGCGGCGTGATCTCGACATAGTGCGCGCCTTTGGAATCCGACCTTGAAGTGCGCCCCGCGCACGCTGAATAGACCACTGATCACTTTGTTTTTATCCGCCCGGTTGCTTTTGAACTTGCAATATTAGTGTGAACGGCACGTGATACTGATACTGCTGTAGTACAGGACAATGCACGATTGCTGGGCGGTGCTGAAGTCTCTCACAAGCGACAACGGATACCACCCGAACGAGTGGATCCATTTTGGTTCATTTCAGAAATACTAGTAGACAAGAACGGATCACACCCACGGCCGACTACTGCGGTATGGTCCTCGTACTTAGGACTTCAGCAGGTATCATCAGGTCCAACCTACTACGTAGTACTAGCTGCTTCATCGGATTAACCCCACTGACAGGTCATCCAGGAACCGCTGGAGTGTGGCATGCGCGTGCCAATGGGAGCAATTGATGAACTCGTTGAAGGTAGAGAACTCCTTGGTCGTCGACGGATGCGAGACTGGTGAGTGGAACGGCTTGAGTGTTTCAGCCTTCAAATTGGTGTCACATCCTGGCTGACGAGCGTATTTTCAAAAGATGGTCTATCGCCTGGAATCAAACCGACGCATCGCATTGGGAACGGCGTGGATTCGAGAGCGCGAAGAGATGCACGGGTCACGATTGCCTCTTGCTGGGCTCCACGGGACCGCTGCCACACACTGACCCCTTCAAATCGCGCGACGCCACCTTTCATTCGGATCGTGAGGGTGAAGACGACGACGTGGCGGTCGTCCGTGAGCTCTTCGTACTGTTGGGATTCCATCAGTGATGAAGGCTTCGATAGAACGTGTGATGAACGCTGGACTTATCCTGACCTCGAACGCATCGCCCATGACACTACCGCTGAGGTTGAACTTCCACGACGCGTCTGTCAGTTCTGCAAATGACACGGGCTCGCAACGGAAATGACTAGACTTGAACCAGAGGACACAGCGTTGATTGTTCGATCTCGGGCATCGAGCAGCGCGTAGGACTGGAACTCGTCGTCGCGACCAACGAGTGCTAGCTCCGAATGCAATAGATGGTCGACGTGAGCGATCATCGACGCTGCCATGGCTGTGTGCTGCTCACGAAGAAAGAAGAAGCGAGTGCTGTCCATCTGCAGCGGTCGCGGTACGGCAGGCAACGAACTCTGCGAGCCACAGCAGCGCTTTGCTAAAGATGCTCGGCCACAAAGCGTGGTTGGTTCCGTGCAACGTACCGATTGTGCGACTTGTTTGGTCATCCGTCGCATGGTTTTGGTGTGCGCGACCTGGGTACTGAGCCGTTCTTTGAGCCGCATGTTTTCGCTCATCGACTCGCGCAGATACCGGTACTGCCGCGTGGAGACTGTGTACCACACCAAAGCACAATCGACTTGAGCGTGCGGCACGTCCACGTCGGTGGCAGACGTGAGATCTCCCTGCTGTTGTCGGCGTCGTTGGAGGAGGAGGAGCTCCTCCTCGAGACAAATCACCAGTCCTTCTCCCGTTTCCCTAGTTGCTGTTCACCCCGCCGTCTTCGAACGGTAGTAGCGGCCGTCGGCGCGCTTGCGATCCCAGGCGCGGCACACAGCGTCAACGGAGCGTCGCCATCGTTGATTAAGCCACGCAAGATCTCCTCGACAGCAGGGAGCTCGTCGAGTGTCGCGAGTAGCGAGAGCAGTTCAGCGTCTTGCTCCATTTGTCCGTACTGGTACAGAGTAAAAGGAAGGATGGCAACTGCGGCGGTGTGAGCAGTGGAAATGAGTTGAGTCCTTCTGCTGCCTTGGTCGCGGTTGTCTTAGCAGCCATCATCGAAACTTGATGGCTGCTGTAACCCATCGGGTCACTTGAAGTGGGCTGCGTAATCCTCTCGACGAAACCCTATCCAGCAGTTCCCATCCTTCAAGGATGTATATATGCATCGCGGGTGGTTGAATCGATCGCGGATGGCCAACATGGGTTACACCATATAGTCTACATGGTACATGATGTAGATGGTGTCGGGTACACTCGACGGTGCGCTTGTTGCTGCGGTGGAACACAGTGCACCCGCGTTGTGTGAACTCGACGGGGTGGCCGGCGGTGACGAGAGCAGAAACAGACAGCACTGTTTTGAGGAAGGTCAACGATGGACTTATAGATGACACTCACCCGTCGCCCACGGTGGAAGCACGCGAGTAGTACTGGTACGACGCCGCTGCGTAGATCCCAAGCGCAGCAATCGCCCAGAGTGATGACGCGAGACCGAAGCGCTTGCTGATCCAGAGTTGCGTTTGCGGCGGTAAACGGGATGCGGTGAATGCGCGATCTTGGACATGAATGTTGGGATCTCCTTTGTCCACTGGTCGCTGCAGGTGGTGTGCAGACTCAGCAGACTCACTATTATATAATACCAGGGGCAGCAGTGATGATAGATATTTTAATATCTATTTTAATATTTAAAAATAGTACTTGGCGAAATCAACGCTCTCAGGATCCAGTCGTCATTGTAGATGAGCTCTACGGGATCGCTGGATCGAACCCTCTGATCAGCCGAATGGTGAGCGCGATTACGAGTATCACTGTGACCACAAAGTCTGTGAGCACAGCACATCCTTCGTGAGCGACAAGCTGCGGCACAGGACTGGAAATGATCTCTGCCGCTTGAGCCCGAATGGCAGCGGCGTGATGCCAGTGCATACGATCATCGCAACGACCACGTGATTCACCCACATGCCCCAAGCTGAGCTGCTGATAATATACTCCTGATACGTCTGCAGCACGATCTCCAGGAGCTGGCGCACGTGTCGAACACACACCCTCCCACACTGACGAGGTCTATGAAGAACGTGTATGCTTGCGACCAGTGTTTGGTACTCAATACGATGGACGGCGCTAGCTTCTTCCGTCAAGTATGTGACTTATGATGCCGGTGGTCTTAGTGCTGCTCTGGGACGACGGGACGAGCCTTGGTGGTGACTTCTTTCGCTTTGCAAACGTCGCCGCGTCGCATCTGGAGAATGGCGATGACAATGTAGCTGCAGACGCGAGTCTGAGGATATTGATGGGGATCACCAACAGCGGCAGATTCTTCTGGGCGGCGGGGTCGCTCATAAAGTAGTGTGGGACCGCTGCGGTCAGTGCATACATGGCAGTGCTGAGGTGGCACGCGCTGATGATGTACCAGCATATCACGAAGCTAGTACGCGAGGTCTTCTTACGTCCGCGCTGACTCCCCTCTTCACAGCTGTGCATTTGTTGTCAAGCGTGCACACGTACCATCACCTGGAGAGTTTCTGACGAGCTTACGTTTACAAGTGATGGCCGAAAGATGGCTCTGACCTGGCGGTAACCTAGCGAAGCATCTCCTCCTTGTGAACTACAGCCGTGACTCTCGACCGAGATCGTTCTGCCTCGTCAACAGCAAATGGGAAGAGCTATATCGGATAATTGCTCGTCAATGGATGTGCATCTCCAAGTCATTCACACAAGTCGACAATATAGATGGATGTCGCCATGATGGAAAGAACACACACGACTGGTTGTTCACAGCTTGTTTATTGGTCACAGATTACATCGCCTACCTCCTCGCTCATTCAATATGCACAGAAGTAGTCTCCGATCAGACTCGTTCCTTATTCACAACATCTCCTTGATCGAAGGTCTGGGTCGGTGGTGGTAACGGCTCAGGCTCTGGTATCCTCTGCATACGAGACGTCGCGACCGACGCCAACAGCAACACACCCATGGAGTCGATGTAGCGAAGCCCCGAGTCGTTCGCACCAGGGGGCGCGCTCGCCTTGTTCTTGCGCTGCTGACGCTCCATCTTGGCGCGGAACTTTTGGTCGTGGAGAATCACCTGCCGTGCTGAGCGCGTGCCGACAAACTGTGCGATCTCCTTCCACGAAGCCTTTGGGTTCGCGTACTTGGCCTGGAGATACCGCTCATGCTCTTCGGTACTCCACGCGCCGACGTTTACCTGCCACGTCACCGCTGGGTACGTTCTCTGCTGTGGGTTCGTGGTCGCCGGGGAGCGCTCGGGCGCCGGCGTGGCGGGAGGGTGCAGATCTTCCATCGTGGGTGGTCGAAAAACGAGAAGTGCCCAAAATCCACACAAAACGTGATGTATATTTTTGAAAATAACAATAACGTATCCGCCATTTTTGCAAAGATTCAGTGAACGCGAGGGAATGAACGCTGATCAACCATTCCATTCCTTCATTTTTACAGTCCTATCACGCGGCTCCCACCAAAACGTCGTCCAAGAACCGACGCATCGTCTCGTGTTGGTGTTGATGAGCGCCGTAAATGAATGCATTGAAAGCGGTGATCTCTTCTGACATGGACGGGTCAGCGACAGGTGTATGGTACGGCTTGAAAGTCTGATTCCTCAGCAGACTGGCCACAGATTTCGTGGACAACGTTCCATCGCATCAAGTCCAAGCGACGGCATTGTATCGGCGACAGCGTCGATTGTGCAGTACGAAGCGAAGCGTACGTCGCAATCACCTCTTGGCCGGACCGACGACAGCGCTTGTGAAAGCCGACACCTTCGACCATTCTTCATCGGAAACGCTAGTGAAAAGGCGAGGACGTGGCGATCTTCGGTGAGCTCATCGTACTGCGGTTTCACGCGATCATTTGGACCGCGGTGCAAATCTCGCAACACAGTGTACAATTCAATCCGGTGTACCTTCACAGCAAGCTCATTATCAGCCCCTTTGCCAGTCGGACTGGATTTCCACGTTGTGTCAGCTACTTGGGTGAAGGCAACCGGGACGATGTATCACCCTATGGAAGTGGCAATACTGGACCCAGGAGCCACCTCAGTTACTGTTCGGTCTACCTGGATGATGACGAATACTTCTTCCGCTTGCGTTGCGGCTCTCCGTCCGACGACACCCCCTCAGTAATACTGTAATGGCTGGAAGCAGAGGTTGGTTCGTACAAGTCGTCGTAGGACTCGTTCCTATCGCCGGCGCGGATAGCTACTGGGAGGCACCGTGGACGAGATCTTCGTTGCCTACAAGCAAGCCCGTGATCTCGTCGAGGGCAGGATATTCTCGTCCTCCGCTGCGAGTATCGAAAACAGCTCAGCACCATTCTGCGTTAAGATAGTGCGACAAGTGCATCAAGCAATCACTACATGGACCGTTGTTGGGAGAGCCGCAAGAACTGTACACGCTAGATCTATAATACCCATCACATGTCGCATAAAGCTGTCCTGGGACCTCCAGCTTCTGCAGGCAAATGCATAGACGCGATGGGTACACTGCACTGAGCGGAGCCGGATCGTCCTATCATCCATCTCATTTTTGCTGTACTTCTTTGACAGCATCGTCTACACGACGTTGCAGTTGCTTGTAGATGTAGCCCAGTGTGGAGTCGGCAAACTTCTTCAGCGCGTCCACTCCAGCACCGGAAGGACTGGGGTCAGTTGGCGACGCGGTTTGAGCCATGTCAGTGCTCAAGAAGATCTCACTGTAGCCCGTTGGAAGCGACGCATGCGCTTGAATCGCCGACCAGCTGACGATGTTGAACTCGATCACACTCATAGGCTGTGCCGTAGCATCGGTTGGGCACATTTGGCTCGCATCGAGGATCACGTAGAACTCGCCCGATTCGAAACGATGTCGCACGGCGACGCCAGTGTACTCGGCGTGCTGAGTATGAGTGGACAAGTTGAGAACACTGGTCACGATCTGGAAGTCTTGGTCCTGGACCACTTCACCAAACTGTAGCATGCATCGAAGGTCAGTACTGATCACAGCTTCCAAGTAGACATACCAGTATACGATGCGATACCTTAAAGTACGTCGTTGTTAGTCGCGGGTGCGTCGGTCGTTTCCACAGGGAGATCGCTAGATGGCTAGGTTGGCACGGGGTAGCGTAGCCAGCACGGCCACTCGCAAATAGGTCGCCCGCGAGGAGCTCGTTCCCGTGGACGAATGCGGTGTCATAGAACCCGGGGTCGGTCGGTCGCTGGAAGGGACTGCCTTTCAGGATCGTGGACGCGTTTGTCTCGAGACGCTCGACAGTGTAGATCAGGTACTGCCGTCTAGCATCTAGAACGGGAGTCGGCGGCGGTCTCAGCAACGACGGAGGCACGTAACGCCAGCTACACCTTGTCAACCACAACTCGACTCGACTTGCGTCGGCCAAGAGACGCCGCTTGCCTCGATTGGTATTATGGACTTCGCAAGATATCATGCGTTGTGTTGCGTGAGACGTCGAAGCCGAATGTCAAGCGGTGAGGTATAAGCGAGAGCCAAAGGTCCCTGAGCCAGCAGCTGAAATGGAGTACAACGACGACGACGTAACTCCAAAGCAATAGTCTGAGCGTGTTCACAGGGACCACCAAGAGCGAGATGTTCTCCTGGACCACAGCGTCGCTATGAAGTAGTGCGGGATCGCTGCCATCAGGGCGTACAACGCCGTGCAGAGGTGATAGGCCCCGATGAGAAACAGTGAATGCGGAACTGTATGAGCAAGATCACCAGCTAGCGTTCGTCGCGTTGGCATCCAGAGTCCAAACGACGTTGACTCTGCATGCGCTAAGAATACAGTACCGGTACAAGTCATTTGCTGTCTGCAGCGACCCATGATACACCCATGATACAAGAAGTGTACCCGTTCTCAATCGCGTTTCTGAAAGCTGAAACCTAACGCTTGATGGTGTGTCTGATCGTAGCGCTCGGTCCGTGTTGGATTGCTAATATGATTCGATCCCGAAGAAAGAGCAATGAATGGCGCCGTGAGGTGTCTCGTTTCAACTGTGGGCGTGTGTCCACAGTGCTGCTGTTGCTGGTTCAAGCCGCAGTAGTGAGTCGAGTCATTCGACAACTCAACGACGTCGTTGATCGGTGTGTAGGAACCCTCGTGAACACGTGAACGGGTGGATGGGATGCACACCCAATGAAACTGCCCATCCATCTCCACCCGTCGGGCCTGGACTCAAGGTGGTGCACTGTCAAGTTGAAGACAGACTTGATGGTCGTGGAAACGTCTTCTCTTTTGTACCCCCGGGGTTCTGGCGAGTTTCTGCGAGGACGACGATGATTGGTGGATACCATGCTTTATTTTGTCAATCATTGGCTAATAAACAAGTTGGCCATGATCACGCTTGATTGGCTAAAAGAAGTGTCAGCGCAATCACTCTCACATCGACTATTATAATAGCCTCGTCAGTCGGACTATTAGGTGGATGTGGACCAACAGCCAAACGATGATTGGTCAAAATTGAATACTACAATTCCTTGTATTTGGGATAGTTACTGTACCACGACCTCACGAAGAGAAGAAGGTCGCCCACACGGAACGAAGGAAGGAAAAGAAGCTCGGCCGGTAGTGCTTGTGCTTGCGCTCCTCTCTCCACGCCAACGACGCAGCTTCCGCACGCAGCTTTCTACGCGGTGTACATCGCAGACGATCTGCTCCGCTATCTCTAGTCCAACTCAGCGACCCGCCCTGTCTTCGTTGTGTATTTCTCGACTATCCACGTTCGATCGGGTCTCACACAGAGCAAGCCCCTCTCCCCCCCTGCGCTCCCACACAACCATCGACACCGCTGGGTATTGTTTGACCCCGTCGTGTGATTGAGTGTTGTATTGGAGAGACGCAGACACTGGTTCCCCCATCCCATCCCGTGCAATCGCTCCGTGAACACACCCACCGCTCCGGTCGTTTGCCAATCGCTCGCCACCATCACCGGAACGCGCGGCGCCGCTCGCTTTGCCTCGGGCGATCCAGCAGCCACGACGACGGCGATCGAACCGGACACCAAGAAGCGACGCACTCTCGTGGCAGTTGGCGACGGAATGTCCCATGACGGATACTACACGCACGACAACAACGCCATCACCACCAACAATTCTAGTAGTACCGGTAGTGGACGCACGCCGCCGACGAATATCTACGGCGCCACCATCAGCAACGGCGGCAGCCCCTCAGCGGCATACCCAAGCATCTCCATCCCTCTCCAGGACCAGTTCATGATGGACACGAGCGACAACGGTCACGCGCGGAATCAGCGCGCCGTGTCCAACGCGTCCGATTCGTCGTCGTCGTTGCGAACGCGGATGCCATCGTTCAATCTCGATGGATCCACGACGGGGTCGTTGCCGTCGTCGTCCTCGGGCCTCGATCTGTCACAGGCGTCGATGCTCGACATTGTCGCCGAGGCCAAGCGCGTGATTCGCAAGTTTCTATCGACCCACTTCACCTACGACCTGATCAAGAACAGCAGCAAGGTAAACCCGCTAAACCCGCACTTGGAGTCCTCTAGGCACCAGCGTTGAGTGATGAGTCACTGATGACGTCATGTTGGTTCTGTTGATCAGGTCGTGGTGTTTGACGTCAAGATCCCGATCAACCTGGCGTTCTTTGCGCTCGTGGAGCACGACATCAAGTCGGTGCCGATCTGGGACGCTGACCTTGGGCGATTCGTCGGCATGTTCACGGCCACGGACTTTGTCAATATCCTGCGGCACTTTTACATTCGAGGCTCGCCCATGAACGAGCTCGCCGAGCACAGCATCGCGTCCTGGCGAGGTGAGGAAAAGCCTGGCGCTTGTGTGTTTTATGTCGGATCGATGCACTCATCAGAAGATATTGCCTGTAGCGATCCCTCGCTCCGTGACGCAGTCACCCGTCCGCGACGGGATGATCTCGATCCACCCGGAAGCCACGCTGCTGGAGGCATGCAAGATGCTGCGCGAACACCGACTCCATCGATTGCCCGTGCTGGATCCGGCGCAGAACTCGGTGCTCGCGGTGGTGACGCACAGCGGCATCCTCGAGTTCCTTGTCTCGACGTTCCGAGAGCAACGACGGCTCTTTGACCAGCCAATATTCGATCTCGGCGTCGGCGTCTACAGCAACCTGATCACCGTGCCGGAGGAGATGCCGCTGATCCGAGTGCTCCATACGTTGATCGAGCGGAGAGTCTCGGCCGTGCCGATCGTGGATTCAAGTGGTGCGTTCCCATGTGCTGCCACGTACGCCATGGGTGGCAGGATGTACTGACTCGGCTTGGACGGTTGCCATCCCCCAGGTGTTGTCGTCAATATTTATTGTGTCTCAAACGTTACGGTACGTGACTCCTGCTGTATGTAGCCTAACTGGCTGCACATGCTTGAACGCTCACCTTGCTGTGGATAGGAATTGGTGAAAGACCGCTCGCTCTCCCAGTTAGACATGCCAGTCGGCGAGATTTTGCGAATTCAAGCCGCAGAGGTATGTTGGCGGTCGACCGTGTGGGTCCAGAAAGTATCATGGACTGACTGTGGTGGTGGTGTTTTTTTAGGGAAACGTTGGCGAAGGGCTGCACTTGTGCTACAAAACCGACACGCTGCACATGATCTTTGAGCGCTTCGCAGCGGTCAAGGCCCACCGCCTGGTCTGCGTCGACGAGTACTCGCGGTGTGTCGGCATTGTATCACTTAGCGACTTGTTCAATTATTTCCTCGAGTAGACAGACAGACAGACAGCCACAGGCAGGCAGACGCCATCCAGGACACACCGACAGACTGACCGACCGACAGACAGAACCATAGCGTAGCCACAGAAGCTAGGACCAGCGACACCGCCACACGGGGATATGACCAACAACTTTAGATACATTCCAGACACGCACACACTGTGGTGAGTTTACTTGAGCGTCTCCAAGTGGCGCTTGAGCTGTTCAATGTCGCACGAGGGCAAGCCGATGGGCGGCTCCTTGCCCAGCACCGTGTAGCGATTGTAGATCCTGCCCAGCAGCTCGTCTTTTTCGCGACGCACGCGTAGTGCCTTGGCCTTGTCTGGGTCAGTGGAGCCGCCTTGGCGCCAGTCGGTCTGGCGCGTCTCGGCGGCCTCGGCGGCGCGCTGCCGCTTCTCGGAGACTGTCGGTTCACGGACAGTGTTGGTAGAGCGCGAACTCTTGGCGGCTCCGTGGGCCACGCCGCGAGTGAGTACCGTGTGCTCGGTGTTCACGTGGTCCTTGGCGGCAGCGGCGGTCGACGAGCAGCACCCCATAGTGGCTTTTGGCGGAGAACGAGATGATGAGACACACTTGCCCACTCTAGCATCATGGGGATTGGCCCAAAATAGCCGTTGGAGATACTTTAGTTTACTTCAGTTACTTTGGGTTATAAGATTGGTATTGAATTGGGTTGTTAACCTCGTGGCCCAGAGCCCAAGAGCTCCAATTGTGATCAACGGTTGAATCAAGAGTCGAGAGAGAGGCCAATATGTCAGCGCTCCAGCGTATCCAGGAGCTCGAAGATGAGTATGCGCGCACGCAGAAGAACAAGGCGACCATGAAGCACTTGTGCCTGCTCAAGGCCAAGATCGCCAAGATGCGCCGTGAGATCACGGACGGCGGCTCCAAGAGCGGCGGCGGCACGGGCGAAGGCTTCGACGTCAACAAGGCCGGCGACACGCGCGTGGGGCTCGTGGGCTTCCCTTCCGTCGGCAAGTCGACACTGCTCACCAAGCTCACGGGCACGTTCTCCGAGGCGGCGTCGTACGAGTTCACGACGCTCACGGCCATCCCGGGCACGCTCAACTACCGCGGCGCACGCATCCAGATTCTCGACTTGCCCGGTATCATTGAGGGCGCCAAGGACGGCAAGGGCCGTGGCCGACAGGTCATCGGTACTGCGCGTACGTGCAACGTGATTCTGATCGTGCTCGATGCGATGAAGCCAGCGACCCACAAGAAGCTGATCGAGTACGAGCTCGAAGGCTTCGGCATCCGGTAAGTGTACTAAGTAGTATTCAAGTCAGATGGGTACGGAGGATGTGGGTGGGTACTAAACGATCTGCATCCTGGCATACCTACTTCTAGCCTCAACAAGACGCCGCCCAACATTATCCTCAAGAGAAAGGAGCGCGGTGGTGTCAACTACACGGCGGCGGTGCCGCAGAGTGAGCTGGACGCCGAGACCGTGGGGCAGCTGCTCCACGAGTACCGCATCCACAACGCCGACATCACGCTGCGTGAAGACGTGACCGTGGACCAGCTGATTGACGTGATCGAGGGCAACCGTGTGTACATCCCGTGCCTGTACGTGCTCAACAAGATCGACCAGCTGACGATCGAAGAGCTGCGCATCATCGACCAGATCCCGCACAATGTGCTCATCTCGGCGCACCACGAGTGGAACTTTGACGAGCTGCTCGAGAACATTTGGGACTACTGCAAGATGATGCGTATCTACACCAAGCCGCGCGGCCAGGCGCCCGACTACAGCGCGCCGGTGATTCTCCACTCGCACAAGCCGACCATCGAGGACTTTTGTTTGCGGATCCACAAGAGTTTGCTGCGGCAGTTCAAGTACGCGTGGGTCTGGGGCACGTCGGTCAAGCACCAGCCGCAAAAGGTCGGCAAGGACCACGTGCTCGCCGACGAAGACATTGTCCAGATCGTGAAGAAATTGTAACCCTTTCAAAGGACGTACTGTACTGGGTGGTGGGTGGGTAGTATGGACGTGGAAACCAACGGACGGACCCGGTGTAGGTATGCGGTGCTGCACGGTAAGGAAGGAAGGAAGGAGAATGGACGCCTGCAGTAGTATGTACCTAACACGCGCCTCCTCCCCTCGCAATGCAAGCTTGAAACATGCACACACACATTTCCGTTGACTTTTGGCGGGTACTAGCGCCTGTGTCGTTTTTACCTTAATAGAAGGACGTTGCGAGTGTATTGACAATGTTGTGTCTATGTCGTGTCCGTGTATCAAAAGTTTGTAGTGTGCAAGAGAAAGGGCAGATTGACAGCATTTTCATCTCCCGATCGCGGGCAGTTACGCTCATGGAGTTTGCACGACCTTGTGAGTGAGAGTTCTACATCCCTGCCTCAGTCCACCCCCGCGCTTCGTGCCCCTAGACTCTAGGGCCTAGAGACGTGATTTACCCTAGGTGTTCTGGAGTGATTTTTGAGAGGGACTACTATTAAACCCTAAAAGACACGGGCGATAGTATTTTAATAAAAAAATTTAAAGCTTTACTTTCGTTGACCTTTGCTGCAAACTGACTGATTGGGTTACGCGCATAAGTGTAACTAGGGGTACACTTGCGAATAGCTCACTTTCTCCCTCGTCGCGTCCTTTCGAGAAACGTGATGAATGCATGTTGATGCTCACCGGCGAGTCTCCTTCTCTCGTGGTTCTCTTGCGCACCAAATATAGCGGCACGACAGGCTAAATACGCGCTAGTTCCTGCCCACAGTGCAGTGCAGTGCACGCACCACCACCGTCCCACCTGAGCAAATAGCAGCAGCAGCAGCGGTGCATTCGCTCGGATCCTTTCTGTCTGTTGCGACAGAGCGCGCATCAATTAAAGACCCTAAAGCTCCAGCCACACACGCACGCACACACGCACACGGCGACAATACATAGCGCGCAGCCATGCTTGACCGCCTCGCCGAAATCAAGGGCCGCGCGTCCACGGCGCAGACCGAGGTGGCCATCGACATTGAGGTAGGTCCATCTCTGCTATCATCCCACCGTGATATGCGACTGACCTACATGTGCATTGTGCCCATAGAGATCGTACGTGAATGAAACGAGTAGGCGTGTATATACCAAGAATGGACCAGCCGCTAACGTGAGCGTATGTGTGTTTTCGTCCACACAGGGGCAACAATGGCGTGACACGGCCCAAGTTCATGGAGCAGTTCTTCCTCGAGGTCGAGGAGATGCAGAACGACCTGGCCAACATCGCGTACGTCCCATACAAGCGACAGCAACACACATAGACACACACACGCACATGCACATTCTGATCCATCTGATCTTTTATAGGTTGGGCACGCAACAGATCTCGGAGCTGAACCAGCGCGCCGTGCTCGCGACGTCCAACACGGAGGAGATGGCCGTGAGCAACGAGCTCACGCTGGTGATTGAGTCTACCAACAAGCTGGCGACCCACGCCAAGGGCATCTTGGAGATCATCAAGAAAGAGACGGCGGAGAAGAAGAAGGACAAGAACACGGCGGTCTCGGAGCTGCGCATCCGCGACAACATGTGCGCGACGCTCACGAAAAAGTTTATGGACTGCATGAAGGACTACCAAAAAGCCCAGCAAAAATACAAGAAGGACATGAAGAACAAGGTCAAGCGCCAGGTCCAGATCGTCAAGCCGGACGCGTCCGAAGACGAGATCGACGCGGTGATGCGGTCACCGGACCCAGGCTCCATCTACAAGACGGCGATCCTGCAGGGGCCTGCGGACGCCGTGCGGGACGTCTACCTCCACGTGCAGGACAAGTACCAGGACGTTTTGCGGCTCGAGCAGAGCGTGGCCGAGCTCCATCAAATGTTTCTGGACCTGGCGCTGCTCGTGGAGCAGCAGGGCGAGATGCTGGACCAGATCGAGTTCCAGGTGCGCACAGCCGCCAACTATGTGGAGCAGGGCAACCAGGAGGTGGTCAAGGCGCTCAAGAGCCAAAAATCGGCGCGGAAAAAAAAGTGCTGCCTGCTCTTTGTCGGCATCACTATCATCCTGATCATCGTCCTGGTCGCCGTGTTCCGATCCTAACGTCGTACTTCATAGTAGTGATATGTACCAAGTCGTCGTCCCCCCCCTCCCGTCGAAGACGAATGCAAGTCTTGGACTGATGAATTACCAGTAGTGGACGGCGACGGTTGTACCCACACCTGACGGACTGTGGTGGTGGCAGCACAAGCCACCACACACACTAGCTACTGTACTCGGCGAGTAAAACTGATCATCATACACCATAGTAGACGACGCGTTCGAACTATACACACAAGCATTCAATGCTAGCTGTATTCGTATACCGTGAATCGACCCTCTGCCTCTCCGGCTCGTTCTGTGGTCGGTTGCTATCGGCCACAGCGTGCCTGGGCGGGCGTCACCGGCTCCCCGCCTAGTTGGTTATTCTGTTCTTCTCGGGTACCTTGAACACGTCCTGGATCGCGGTCTTGAAGCAGTCAATGTTGTAGTCGATGACGCCCTGCTTGCTAAAGTTTTCGGCGCGCAGGAGGCACACGAGCGCTAGGTAGTTGTTGACCTCGCGCAGGTACAGCACCATGCCGTTGTTGAGCTTGATCACCGAGGACGACTCCGAGTCGTACGCGAGCCCGTCGCCGTCGCCGTCGTCCTTCATCCTATTGCATCGAGACCCCACGGTGAGCGTCACTTCTCATTGCCTCCGAGTAATATCTTGTATGCTACACTCACCCGTAGATGCAGGAGACGTCGATCACGACGTCGATCATGTCGCTGCAGAGCTCGTACGACTGCATGTCGACCGGGTTACTGTCGGTCGCAATGTACACCTTGCTGACCACGTCAAAGAGGAACGACTTTTCCATGTTGCAGCTCTACACAACCACGGTCAGTGTCTTCAGTGTCTTCATACTCTCGACAGCAACCGACTCGCTCTTGGTACCATACCGTGATGAGAATGTTGAGCAGGTTTTCGAGCGTGGGGAGCTGCGGGATGAGCTTCTGGACCACTTTGCTGAAGGCCTCAAAGATGCTGTGGTCGTAGATGCTCGTGAGATAAAAGCTCATGTGGATGTCGAGCTCGCCGTCGTTGATCTCGTCCAAGATCTGCTGCTGGATCTCGCGCTGGCAGTCGATCTTGTGGTCGTCCGACAGGAACAGGTCGCCGTCCACCTTGTGGATAAACACCTCAAAGAAAATGTCCGGGTTGTACCGGTGCGCACGCAGCACCGTGTCGTGGAGCCGCGCGAGCGCCTCGGCGTACGGCTCGTCCTGCGCGTCGATCACGAACACGATCGAGCCGCAGTTGCCAAAGATCATCTCTTCGTTCACGAGCTGCCCGCCGTACACGAGGTCCTCTTTGAAGTCGAAATCGCCCGGGAAATCCCAGATCTGGAACTGCACAAACGAATTGTTGGCGATGTACTTGATGTCAAGGCTGTTGGTGCCTTCGAGAAAGAGGGTCTCGTGCGGCGACATCTTGTGGAAGACGACGCGCTGGATGCTCGACTTGCCGCTGCGGCGCAGGCCCATGAGCAGGATGCGCGGCTTGTTCTCGCCCGTGAGCGTTGGTGAGTCGTCGCCATAGCTGTTGGTGGTGTATACCGTAATCAACAGGGAGGGAGGGGAGAGAGAGAGAGAGAGAGAGGGAGAGAGAGAGAGTGGTGAGAAGCGAAGAGCTCCTGTCGAGTTTTAAATCACTCACCCTTCCGAGTCTGTGGTCGAGGAAGCGCAACGCGATGGCATAGGGAGAGTTATACAGAGATTGACTACCGCATGAGATGAAGAGAGCAACACGTACACGAGTTGTCGTTCGCCCACGCGAGCTCCATCTTGCTGCTGCCGCGAGGTGTTCCGTCGAGGTGATGGGGGTCTGCAGAATTGCGCATTAAGAATACCAAGATACCAATATTACATCGTTATATGATAAAGTCGTTTCAACTGCTTCTATGTACATGCAAAATGCGTAAATACTACAATAATCATAATGGGTGTGAACTATACCTGTAATAGACACAAAAGGACTATCAAAAACCGCATATATACTTTGCACCCAATTTTACTACAAATCACTACCTATTCAGTGTGAATCCATTGACCAGTTGCGTGAAATCCAATGGGGCACTTGGATTCACAATGCCACAATAATTGCGGTGCAGGTATTATCATTACCTAGCGCCGTCGATCGCCCACGTGACTCGTGCAGTGAGTTGATCAATTGCGCGCTGGCACTGAAACGTCCAGCAGGTCAAGTACGCGAGCCGCAGCGCTGGCGAACAACGAATGCGGAGTGAGCGCATCCCTCTCTTCCAATGAGCCATATCATGATCTGCGAGCCACCGACAGGTGCGGCCACCAAGACGCCACAAACGAAAATGGACTTTGATACCACGCGCCGCTCCAGCCAGCACTCGGCGGCCGAGTCCCTGGTGGCGTACGTCGACGACAGCGACTGCATCGTACACCGCACCATCCGTCGCTACACGCAATTTATGCGCCAGTGCTACGACGGCACGGTCAACAAACTGTACAAGCGCATCAGCGTCGAGAACAGCATGTACCTGTACGAGGAGCGAATCGACACGTTCGAGGCGTCGTCGTTTGTCCACGAGATCTACCCTGGCGCGAGGAAGCACTCGTCCGTGAGTGAGCGATTGCGACGGAGAAGCCAGGCATATGAGCGAATGACCCAGATGAATGCGTTCGGCGGCGGCGAGATCGCGGGCACGCTGGAAGATGTGATGGCTGGTGTATATACAGAGAGCAGCACGGACCACGCGGTCAACTGCGCGGTTCAATTTGGGCTGGAGCGAGTGCTGGATAGCGGAATCATGGAGACGTTCGAGTCTGCCGACGAGCAGCACCCGTTTCGATACCTTGGCGTCAAGTGGATCGAAGTGGAGAGTATACTGGAAGGTGCCGAGGACGTGAACACCAGCGTCATCGACGAGCTGTACTGGATCGAGGTAAGCTGGTGTCGTCATTGGACACCCCCCATTGTAATACCACTACTGACGGGTATCTTGTCGTCTGCTACAGCGCACTGGCATCTACACAACCAAGAGCGGTCGCAAGTTTGGCTTCCAACTGGTCAAGACAGTGGACTCGGACTACGCGTCGGACGATCGCCTGTACCGGTCGATCCAACGCTCTGTCTGTTATCTGTACCACCAAGTGGACGACGACGTGGTCCACGTATTCGTACGCGGCATCATCGAGACCCCTCACTTGGGCAGCGCCGATGTCAGTCGAGTCGTGCAGCAGGCGGCGACCATTATGCTCGCGCCGACACGTGCGCGCCACTGCCAGAGAATGAGGTCGATCGCCGGCATGATCGAGCGGTCGAAAACCAATCGATCAGAGCTGTTGTACGTGGGCTGTCTGAAGACGTTCTTGTTATTCAATCGTGAGTGCTGATGTAGTGTATCTTTTCGTTCAGGGTCTGTCGGTGTTCCAAGGTCGTGCCGAATCTTCCGCGCGTGGTGAGCAGCGGCACGTCTTGCTTTAAGATTTTCGGCGCCTTACGAAGTGCGTTGATGTTATCTTTTCGTGCAGGATCTGTGTGCGGACTGCCGATTGGCCATGATGCAGTGCAAATTGTTGAGTACTCGCGATGCTGCGGCCAGAAAGCGTCAGTTGATTGAAAAGGCGCGGTACTCGATTGCGTCCACCGCCTCGACAGCGTGTACGACACCTGTGTCTTGTACTGCCGCCGATGAACTCATCTGACTCGCCTTGTATTCCATCCACAGCATCTTCACTATCCAGCCCGGCGGTATCGACGAATGTGCAACTACAAACCCGCCGCGGTTCGTTGCGGCTGGACGGACAGACACCGGACGACACCGACACCGAAGTGCTCTCGCTGCGCATGCTCATCCCGATTCGCGAGGATCGCCCGGCGTCCATCTACAGAAAGGGGAAGAAGGAGCAAGGCAACGTCCTCACCAAGATGCTCACCAAGCACGAGAACCGACGGCGCTTGCTCGCGTCCGATTTGATCCCGGCCACTTATGATTAAAATGACCATCACTCCGCAACTTCAAGGCATTTCGAACGGTAGTCAACCAGTTCGTGTTGGTAATTTATTCCTCGTAAAAATTGATCTGGACTGTTCTGGACTAATTTCGATCCATCGATTGGTCAAATTTATGCGCAATCGAATATTAGCGAATCATCTAGCAGCTTGTCCAGCGAACTGTTCTGGAACTTTCCAGAGTGAGTTTGAAATATTTCCTATGCACCTCAAACTGTGTCGCAAAAAATGCGGCCATCGCCGGGTCTCGTCAGTAGTCTCACACAACACAACAAGATACACAGGCAGCAAGAAATCACACCACAATGGGCAAGGACTACTACGCGATCCTCGGCGTGAGCCGCAACGCCAACGACGACGAGCTCAAGAAGGCCTACCGCAAGCTCGCGCTCAAGTGGCACCCGGACAAGAACCCGAACGACCAGGAGGGCGCGCAGAAAAAGTTCCAAGAAATCGGGGAAGCGTATGAAGTGCTCAGCGACAAGCAAAAGCGCGAGATCTACGATCGCTACGGCGAAGAGGGACTCACGGGCATGCCGCAGGGCGACGCCAATGGCGCCGGCGCATCATCCTCTGGGTTCCAGGGCGGCATGCCTGGCGGGTTTTCCTTCTCGGGTTTCCCTGGTGGTAGTGGTGGTGGTGGTGGTACGAGCGGGTTTAGCTTCCACTCGTCCGACCCGAGCAAGATCTTCGAGCAGTTTTTCGGCACGTCCAACATCAATGAGGCCGAGCACATGGATCCCTTCAGCAGCATGTTCGGAAACGTTAGTGGCTTTGGCGGCCGAGGCGGTCGGGGCATGGGCGGTATGGGCGGTGGCATGGGCGGTATGGGCGGCATGAACGGTATGTTTGGCAACCGCAAGCGCCCGGAGCAGCTCAAGACGCCGCTTGAATGTACGCTGGAGCAGCTCTACACTGGTACAACGAAGAAGCTCAAGATCACACGCAAGGTGTTTGACGAGTCGATGCAGAAGATGTGCGAAGAGAAAAAGATCCTGGAGGTCAACGTCAAGCCAGGATGGAAGGACGGCACCAAGGTGACGTTTGAAGGCCAGGGCGACGCGATACCGGGCCGCGCGCCGCAGGACATTGTGTTTATCATCAAGGAGAAGCCGCACGACAAGTTCAAGCGCGACGGAGATAACCTGATCTACAAGGCCAAGCTGTCGCTCAAGGACGCGCTCGTGAGTGACGGCACGCTGACAATCAAGTCGCTGGACGGCCGCCCCATCCACGTTCGCCTCGACGGCGGCGTGATCGCGCCAGGCACGCGCAAGGTCTTTGCCGGCGAAGGCATGCCCCTGCAGAAGACGCCGAGCCAGCGCGGCAACCTCTTTGTCGAGTTTGACGTCCAGTTCCCAACCAGCCTGACCGACCACCAGAAGGAGCTGATACGCCAGGCCTTGTAAACATGCTAGGGGAGGTAGGCAGGCAGCCATGCCAGTGATGCAGCAGATTCGAACTCGCAATTATATTTAAGTGAAAAGGAAGGAAAGCTCCGGTTCTGTCTGTCCCTGATGAGTTTTGTATGTGTGTGTGGGTGGGTGTGAATGAGAGAGAGAGAGAGAGAAGACTAGGTCTCGGTGGCAGGGCGCTAGATGCAGACGACCGAGCCGTCCACAGTCGCGGGCAGAAGAAAAAGAATCGATGGAGTGGTGGTGGCTGGCGGCACACAGCACCAGCAGCCACACCACGTACAAGAGCAGCAAGAAGCAGAGGGAGATGCACCACGGACGATGACCACGCACGACCTCACCATCGGTCCGTCTTCACATGGTACCGCGCCGCACGTGCGTGTAGTGGAGCAGCTCCGGGTTGGCGAGCTGCTCCTTGGCGATGGCAAGCGAGTAGCTGAGCAGGCTCGCGTCGTCCATGGCGCTCTCGCTCATCTGCTTCATCTTGGCGGTCTGCTGTTTCTTGGCACTCACCAGCGCGAGCGCCATGCCGTCCGCGAGTGCGTTCACGTTGTCGCCACTCTCAAGTCGCAGCGCCTCCAGCTTGTCCTGGAGCTTGTCGAGCATCGCGATGTTGTCCTTGGCGACGCGGCGCTCCATGCGGCGTTTCTCGGCTTGCATGGACGCCAGTCGTTTCTGAAGGCGATTCACGAGAAACTCTTGCTCCTGCTCGAGTTCATTTTCCATCGTGACTTTTTCGTTCAGGATCTTGGCGACCTGCGACTCGAGCGCGGCGCGCACCGAGTTGTCTTCATGCGCGAGCTCCCGCAACAGCCGCTCCTTCTCCTCTTTTGATGCCTCCAGTTGCTTGTACAGTTTGTTGACAATGTACTCTTGCTCGTGCTCGAGTTTGTTTTCCAAATCCACTTTGTCCTTTTGCAGTTGCTGCAATTTCTTGACCAGCGAGTTGGTGAGCAGCTCTTCTTCGCGCTCGACCTCCATCGCGAGCTTCTCCTTCTCCTGCTTGAGCTCGTGGAGCCGCTTGATCAGGCGGTTGGTGATGCGCTCCTCCTCCATCTCGGTGAACTCGCTCATCTGGACCAGCGCCTCTTTGAGCTGCTTGACGTCGGCCTCGAGAGCCGCCGTGCGCTGGCGCTCGAGCACCAGTAGCTCGCGGTCTTCCAATACGATCTCCTCGCCCTGCTGGAGCATGCTTGCGACGTGGTGTCGATGGATGGATGGATGGATCAATACGTTGTGCCGCGCGCGAAGCTGTGCTTTTGCCTCCAGGTGCTTTGCTTGCAGACAACGAAACGGGTCGAGAAAAGAAAGTAATGGGTTGTGCACCTATATGTGATGGTATCGATTCATTCCGAATATGTTTTATTAAAGGTTTTTTTGCAGGATGGTAGGATTCATTTGGTTATCTTGTTGATGGACTATATCGACTATTAGGGGTTCACGGCAGTGAACCCCGTTGACCCGAGAACTGCATGTGGACGAATGCAGGTGGTGCATGGAGTTGTGCTGAGGGCGATGTCAGGATGGTGGAGCCGACAGGCTCCGCCGGCTCCGATGGAGTTGTGGTTTTCTCCGCATTCCGACGGTCATTCCTCCGCCGTGGCATGACATGTTCTTAACCACAAACCTTAAAGTTCTGATATAAGGTAAATGGCCAGTTTAGTAGAGCAATCCCAAAATCATACTTTGCGATTTTGTTTTGAAGCAACCACCAGTCTGTTTTGGGAGGTAGACGCCTCGGCGAATAGCCCATGTTTTCGCAGTTTTTTTGGTGTCACTTAGGGTATCAACCAATCACCGCAGGCAATGCAACGTGCGTTTTAGTGAATGACACCTTTTTCAGGGGGTGTGGCCAGTTTAGTAGAGCGAAT
>JAADXF010000334.1:0-22643 GCA_023337575.1 Pythium chondricola | reverse complement strand
TGCGCCAACAGAATCGCGTCCGCATCCACACCCTTCAGGCCACTCTCTGTGGCCGTCACCCGCTTGAATGGACGCGTCACGAGCGCCGCCTGCATCAACACGTCGGCGTTTTCCCATCGTTTCTTGGGGTCGTGCGGGTTGTCCCATTTCTCCTCCACATGGAGCCGCACCGCCGGCTGAGTGGACGCGGACGCGTCCAGCACAAACTGGAGACGGCCCTGCAGGAGCTGCTGTTGCTGCTGTTGTGGGGACGCGCCGTCTTGGAGGTCAAAGACGATCGCGTCACCTTGCTGCGTCACGCTGGACGCGACCACATTGAACGAATGTGGGGACGCGAACCGGTACTTCTTACAGAACTGGGTCTGGTCGCACGTGCGGAACTTGCTGCGGTCCACCGCCAGCGCTGTGTCGGCCGCGAGAGCGAGCCACGCGAGCGCCGCCAGCGCCCAGAGCTTGCGCGAGACGAACGCCATTGCGGGTATCAAAATGATCCAGATCTCCCCACGTGTTCAACTGCGCTTTTGTGGGCTTTGAAACACAGATTTCACTTCTCGGTCGGTTCTTAACCTTGTTGAAACCGTTGCCGCAATTTGATTGGCCAAAACGAGACCAGTATTTGAGGAGAAAGTGAGGGGAACAACGCCAATAGGGAAGCCATCCTGCTCACGACACCATGGCGCACGTGCTGTGGCGGCTGCTGCCGTCGCTCGTGGTGCTCCTGGCGGTGTTGCGTGGCAACCTACTGCTTGTGGCCTTGCGTTGGCTCGCGCACGCCGCCACGCGGCTGCTCCACGTGTTTGTACTGGTCTCTGGGGCCGGTGTATTCTGGTGGATGTTGCGGTCGTACCAGCTGAGTCACGAGCAGGAGATCTACGAGGCCGTACTGCTCAAGCACAAGTTCTACGAGCGCTACCGACGGTCCAAGCCTGTGGCCGCAGCGTCCGCAGCCACTGTGGACACTGGGGACGCGACCACACAGCAGTTGAAAGTAGCCAAGCGACTGCCCATCCACACCCACTTGCGGACGGCGTGGAACCTCGCGCCCGAGATCTGTGAGGAGATCGCGACCTTTGTCAACTTCGCGGTGCGCGACTACGTCCACTACTGGTTTCAGCCCATCTCGATGAACGAAGAGTTCCCACAGGACATCAAGTTTTTACTGGCCGACATTATGGGCGCGCTGGTGGCTCGCGTCCTGGAGATCGATTCATCGCAGGCGCTGACGATGGCGGCCAAATCCATCGAGCTGCTGCGGCTCCATCTCGGGTGGTTCCGGGAGACGTTCGCGCAGCTGGCGGAAGAGCACCCGGCGGTTTTCCAAGGCGAAGAAAGCGATGCAAATCTCCTGAGGCGACAGAAACTCGTGGCGTCCTATGTGCAAAAGGCCAGGTTCTTGCACCCAGGCTGCGTCAATCCTCCATCCACGTCTGGTGCAAGTGGCAAGAAGACCGTGTCGATCTCCGATACACCAGAGGCGATCTACCTGCGCCACGTAGCAACACAACTACTCATCCAATTGAAGCCGGAGCTCGGCCAGCAGAGCAGCACCAACCTGTTTGTCTCGATCGCGATGAATCTAATGCGCGAGAGTCTGGCGTTCAAGGCACTCAAGCCCGTGTTTGAATACGCGCAGCCGCGGTACGCGAACGAGGTCGTGATCGCCAGTCTCCAGTCAGTAGAAGCTGACTCGCCGCCACTCTCCCCGATGCCGTCACCTACGGCGTCTCCTGGGGTGTCTGCCCTCGCATCAGCCAACTCGCCGACGCTGGAGCTGCCGAACGGACTCAAATCAATCAGGATCACGACCAGCTTCTTGTATCGCGCGAGCAAGAGAAGCTCCGAGCAAGCAGAGGCAGCTCTCCAGGCAGTGTTCGACGTCGTCTCCTCTGCCGCGTCAACTGCCGCGTCCGGCATCACCTCCATGGGTGGGTTTCCAACCAGTCCGACCTCCACGCTTGATGGTGCAGACTACTGGTCTGAAGCAGTCGCAGGCCTCGAGATCTCGTCACCTCGGTCACCAATGATGGCTGGTATACTACCACAATCACCTCCGCCCCTGGCGTCGTCCATCGCAAGTGCCCCGTCTTCCATGGGCAGCGAGAAGAAGCTAGGTCACTTCTCGTCGATCTTCTCGCTCGACGACCGCATCTCATTCCCAAAGACAGTACGCATCATCCCGCCGCGAGCTCCATCTTCAGTTGGGACATCTTCGGGCAGTGAGGCGAGTGGGACGACCCACATGGATGACCTGAAGAACATGAAAGCCAATCTCGAGTCGAGCTTGAAGTCGTCACTGTTTCGAGTGAACAAGACCTTCAAGAACCTCGGTGGTCACTTGCAGGAGCCGTTCCAAACGCCACTGAGTGTGCCGTCCGCTGCGCAGGCAACCAGCTTGATGAAGCGCCCGGGCAAGCTCTTCCAGAAGGCTCTGCGCAGGTCAGACCCTGCGGTGGACACAGCGAGTCCCGTGGTTGTCGGCGAGTTCCCACCAACACCTCCGCCACTGCCGTCCACACCGCGGACTAGTGACGCTGTTCAAACAATGCTCCGTAGCCCAACACAGCCGCTTCCATCGCCCGTCACAGCTGCTGAACCAGAGACTCCGACACGCAAGGCGAACACTGAGAACCAAGACCGCGTGCTGGCCATGCTGGAGAAGGCGATCGTCAACTATGTTAAGATGCACAACGAGCGCCCAGAGATGCGTAGCTCAGCGCGGTCTCGTGAGCTGTACGAACTGCTGTCGGCACTGGAAGACCTGTTCATTCTAGGGTACCGCAAGCCCGGTGAGATGACTGACGCTGACGACTCGATCATCGACTCGCTTCCACCACTCTTGGACCCGAGCCAACTGTACTGGAACTACTTGGCCCAAGACCGTCCCGAGACTCCGTTCTTAACCCAGCAGTGGCAATTCATCGAGGAGAAGTGCCCAGTGTGCAGTGACAGTGAGCTGTTCTACTCGACACGAGGCATTCAATGGATTCTGATCGCTCTGGAGAAAGGATTGCTGTGGGAATACACCACGGCGCTCAACCTGAACCGCAAGCTCACCGAGCTGTTCTACGACGACTCGGCCGTGTTGCGCCACGGTAAACTCATGGAGAAGGTGCTCAAGAGTCTATTTCAGCTCAACAAGATTCGAGTGATGCTGGAGATTCCGTCGTTGCTGGGTCGATCCAACGAGTTGGAAAAGGAACTCGGCCATGGGTTCAGAGCAAGCAATACTGTGGTGCTTGTGGTCGAGACGGCGTGGGAAGTGGAGCGGTATGTGCCGCTTCAAGGTTGGATCAAGTCACAGGACAAGCGCACGAAGGAGCTACCGTCTTCTGAGTGGATCTGGGAGAACGAGTGGACACTGGAAGCATCGTCTTCGAGCACCAGTGGCTCGTCATCGCGTGATCCACAAGCCCTACGTCGATCAGGCAGTGACCCTAGTTCGCCAGATACCGAGAACCAGTCCTGGGAGTACGGCAAGATCTCGCTCGACCATCGCTTCCACGACAAGGAGAAGAAGCTCGACTCGGTGCGCCGACGCAAGTGGACTCGACGCCGACGGCAGCTTCCATTGGTTCTCTCCGTGGCCGGAGCAAACGCAAGCGGGTCCATGAGTCTGACTCTGCCTTCCAAGCCACTTGATACGTCAAGTGTAGGGAGTGGGCGTGATTCACTCACGTCTTCAGCAGTGGGTACGCCCACGAAGAAGCGAAGCAAGGCCAGGGCGATGCTCACCAAGCGACGGTCACTCAGCCTAGACAAGAGCTCCACGGCAAGTGAACTGACAGAATCCGTCAGTTCACCGAAACCCAGGCTATCGGGTGGTCTTCGCTGGCGACGGACGAAGCAAAACTCGAGCTCACCGCTCAAGCGGACGACGAGTGCGCACGATGGGACACAGGGATCACTAAGCGCCAGCGGGGATGTAGAAGCCAGTTTAGATATCGATGGCATCGTGTTCGTGGCGAGCGAAGGAGAAGAGGACGATGATGGTGAAGAAGCAGTCGTGATGGAGGAGGAATGCTTCCGCTGTGTCCAGTCACTGACGAAAGAGGACCAGTCGTTTGTGTGCCAGAGCTGCAGTCAGCGCGTGTGCGGTGCGTGTCACCAGTTCTTTGCGTTCTTGGTGTACCCTCCGCCACTGGAATCGACCAAGAAAGAACAGGTGTGTGGTCATTGCTATGACCGGTACGTGAGTCGCTACAAGGTCCGAGTCGAGGCCCACGTCAGCAAGTACTTCATCAAGGAAAAAGAGAAGGACAAGGACAAGGAGGCTGGGACTGCGTCAAGCACGGGTAGTTCGGAGACCAGTGGAGCAAGCCTCGCAGCGTCGCTTGGGTCGCCAACATCCAGCACTTCGGTCTCTTCTTCTGGGGACGCGGACGGGTCCACCCATCGATTCGAAGTCACCGTGCAGATGCGAGACGAGTCGCCGTACGCATGGCCAGTGGTCAAGACCTTCCAGGATTTCGAGACACTCGAGAAGCATCTCCAAGAGAAGCTGAAGAAGCAGGAGAAGAAGCACGGGGCAGGCCCTAGCTGCCGCTGGCGACATTGGAAGGGCGTGGACTACTCGGAGATCCTATCGATCCAGCCATCGATCAAGGCGTTCTCCAGCGCGAGCTTGTCGTACGACAAGAAGCTGCGGGTGCTCGAGTCGTATCTGCATCGAGTTATCGCGTGCGATTCGCTGGGCCAGAGCTCGGTTCTGCACAAGTTTTTGCTATTGGCCGAGCACCGAGGATCATTGACGACCGGCTCATTCGCTCCTTTGCCCATCAGCCACGTCATGGATGTCGGCGGCGCTGTGGCTCCTCCGTCGTCTTCCTCGTCTGCATCGCCGACAGTGTTGGTGGAGAACGGCAAGTGGAAGCGCGGCAAGTGGATCGCGCCCGAAACCAACACCAAGGAGACCAAGATCAAAGTGCTGCAGCAGCTCGAGGTCGCGCTCTTTGCTGTGCTCAACGAAGTGTTCGAATTTGACGGCATTGGCATCGTGCGCCGCCATCTCTTCAGCATGACGCGGTCGTTCATCAAGGCGTTCCTCAGCGCCAGCCACTTCCGCAAGCTCGAGAAGCAGTACCTGAGCTTCACGGACCCCAAGAAGATGGCGGCCTCGCTGCTCCAATTCCGCCTGTACATGTTTCCCGATGCACCTGTGCCACCACCGCCCACCCAGCTCACGCCCGCCGAGATGCGTGCGCTGCGCAAGCAATCCCTGGACGCGATCCTCGCGAGCTTCCCGTCTACGATCGTGTCCGTGTTTGGCGAGACGTCTAGCACCAACGCCGCGCTCAAGCTCCACGAGTTTCTCCAGCACGAGGTGTTTGTCAAGAACCTCTTGTTCAGCATGTGCGACGAGCTGCTGCCCCACGTGTTCCCCGACGTGGTGCCGTTCACGCACAAGGTGCCCTCAACCGCCAGCGGCAGTGCCAATACGAGTGGCAAGCCGACCAAGAAGACGTAGGCTTAGGTACTACCTATAGCTGTGTGCAGTCTGTAAAGCGTAGTCGTAGTAGTATAACAAAGTATAGAGCATCCATCTAGAGCTTGGTGAGTGCGGCGGAGGTGGGGCGCTTGGCAGGCTGTAGTCCTTCCTCCTGCAGCTTGATAGACTGCTCGAGCGCGCGCAGCTTTTGCTCGGCGCGGCTCTTCTTCTTGGTGCGCTCCTTCTGGTTGATCTCCTTGAGTCGCTCCTTGCCGACAGCCTTGACGTCGCGCAGCGCGATCGATGCGCCCGACTGCAGCACGCGGCTGGCCATGACCTCCTCGATGTTGCGGTGGATTACGCCCGTGATCTCCTTGCCGCCGTTATTCTTGAACGCGGCGGCATTGCGGCGCACCTCGACGGTTGGGTCTGACAACGAAATGCAGAATTAATGTGATTTCGGGGTCGTTTTCTCGACACCAAAGCGAATACGCACTCCCTTTCTTCACGTTCTTGGCCGCGGAGAACTTGTGTGAGTACTGCTTCACCTTCTTGCTCGGCTTGGCAGACGCGTTCTTGACCTTGGAGAGGTTCTTCTTGAGGTACCCTTTGCCCTGCGCCATGGTGCTTTTTTGCTTTTCAATGTGGGCTCGAAACCAGTCATAAATCTGATACACACCTGTACCCATCAGATCTGAAACCTGAGTCCGACGCTCATGCTCTTTGTGAAACGGATGTATCATTACACGGTGAGTTGGATGATCTATTTTTAGCGAGAACGGTTTCATCATCTACCGGTTAATGAGTCGGCTCACAGGTTTCCCACTTGTTGTAACAATCCCCCGATGCCGATGAGCTTGCACAGCATCGACAGCCAAGATGAAGATGTGGAGGAGGATGGCGACCTTGCGCTCGTAGGTCGCCGCGGGCACGACCGAGACGCCGACGCCAGCGCCATTGACTCCATGGACGACGAATCGACCGACTCGGCGATGGACGACGGCATCCTGGAGCAGCAGGCGCTTGCTAAAACGACCGACTCCGCGTCGATCGAGGACGATCAAGTGGCAAAGGCACTCGCCCTCGAGCAAGCACAGATCCTGCACGGCTCCGATCTACATGAACCCATCGAAATCGCTGAGGGTATGGATGGTCACCATCATGACTTGATAAACAACTTTGGCGATACCACGACGCATGTGAACACGGTCGAAGACACTGCGTTTGGTTTACCAAACGTGGCTTTCAACGCTGCCACGGGACCACGCAGGTCGTCGCTCCAGATGATCGCGTCGGCGGCCAAGGAATTCCGAGACATGCACTTGGGCAGCGTCACCAATCCCCACGCGGACACCGATGCAGAGAAGGCCTTTGTCGCCAAGCGAAACGCCTGGTGGTGTGAGGCTGCACGTACGATCGGGTACATCCTGCTGTTCATCGACGCGCTGTACGTGCTCGTGAGCGTACCGTTCCGGATCGGCTTCTTCTACGACCCATGGGACAGCACAAGAAAGCGAGGAGAGTGGACCGACGCGCTGACCATCTTCACGATACTGGACGGTGTGGGGGAGGTCGTGCGTGCCGTGTTCTTGTGGAAACTGACATTCCATGTAGGCAGCACGGTGCATGACCGCACATCCACACTGTCAAGGACACCATCAAAGACCGCGGCCAAATCAACTCTCGGTGTTCGGAATACTCGTCAATCGCTCTTCTCAGCACGTGGGAGTATATCCTCAGCCAGCCCAGCCGTGAAAGCCGCAGAGGCGCTGGCCGCAGCAAACCCCGCGCCAACAGAAAAACGCAAAACGACACTCTTCAAGCTCATCCTGCTGCTGGTCTGTTCACTGCCGCTCGAAGCGATCGCATTCGGGGTCGACTACAACCTTCTCCATGTGATTCGATGCGGCAAGGTGGTGGTGGCAGGGTACACGATAACCACGTCGTACGCCGCGTTGCTGCTGCGATGCCGACGATTTCGATGGGCACAGTGGCTGTCATTTAGCACACTCGCACTGCCCTTTTACCTCTTCTGGCTAGGGCTCTACCTATGCCATGTGAGTGCGTGTGGCTACATGTTGCTCGCCAACATCGAGTGCGGTCTTCGATCCCAGCACTGTTCCAAGGCTCCGATCCCGGGCTCATGGGTGCTCAAGGACAACATGGAACAGGCACAGTTGTGGCGAAAATATGTGAGGTCCATGTACTGGGCATCGAAAACTGTGACTACACTCGGCCAAGGAGACCTGGTACCTGCCACGCAAATGGAAACCAACTACTGCATCCTTGTTCAGTACATTAGCGGACTGTGGGCGACCGCCTTCCTGGCCTCGTGCACCTTCTACTTCAGCCGACGCGATCGAGATATCGACAGTGGAGTGAGCACGAGGCTCAACCAATCACTACGAGTACGTTCCACCGTTGCTATATCTCAGTGTGAACGCAAACTGACCTTGTTCTGTTGATCAGTTTCTCAAATCGCGCAAGGTTCCAGCTGTCTTGGCGATTCAGATTCGCAACTACTATCAGTATCTGCAACGAACACGCAACGGCATTGAAGAAGCGCAGGTGCTCGCCACTCTTCCAGCTCACTATCGATCCCAATGCGCGTTCTTTATCAAGTACCGCTTGTTGGCCAAGGTGCGTCACTGTCTTTGCGAGGATACACTATCTTGGCGATGCACTAAAAATCTTTGGCGCCAGATTCCATTTTTCGAGAAGCAACCCAAGGCGTTTTTGAGGACCGTGGTGGACTGCATTGAGAGCGATTTCCTATCTCCTAAGCAAACGGTGTTGGCTCTCTTCGAGATGATGGAGCTTGTCATTGTTGCAAGGGGGGAAGTGCGAGTGCTCGATCAGTCAAAGGTAATAGTCCAGACCCTCCTACAGGAGCAGTGGTTTGGCGACGAAAGCCTGTTCGAAGAATCTCGATCCAAGTACGAGTACGAAGCTCATTCATTTTGTGAGGTTCTGAGGCTTCCGCGCCAACTTTTGCTGGCGAGCATGGAGAAGCACTTTCCTCGACTCAAGATTGCCACCATGTTGGCGCAG
Source organism: Pythium chondricola (assembly GCA_023337575.1). Classification (NCBI taxonomy): domain Eukaryota; phylum Oomycota; class Peronosporomycetes; order Pythiales; family Pythiaceae; genus Pythium; species Pythium chondricola. The sequence goes on along the minus strand of JAADXF010000334.1, from coordinate 14,167 downwards.
CAAAAGCGACGTGCTGCAATGATTCCGGCTTCACATTCGCCACTGAAAATGAGCCAGTCCACCCTCATCATAAACTCACGTGAACCAGGAAGAAATACGATACTCCAGTCGCTTCAACAGCGGTTTGGAAGCTCACCAAGTGATAGTGGAGTCTTGTGGTTCCATCCAGGCTCTGCATTTCGAAAGCGTTGGCGGCGGTGGAAAGTAGCCATGCTAATCTTTGTCGCGTTCCAAGCGCCGTACGAAGTGGCCTTTGAATGGCGGATTGGGTTGCTCAGCAGCGAGACTTCAACCATCCAGCGAGTGTTCTACCTCATGTCGATTGGGATCGAGGCATTCTTCTACGTCGACTGGTATTTTCGCGTGTTCGTGTTTGCTCGGACAAGTGCACAAACCAAGACGCCACGAACCGACGAATCCACAAGAGAAGTCACCCTCCCACGATCAGTCAGAGAGGATGCAATGACTGCGGCAGCAGAGAAGGCCAAGGATGGCCTCGTGACGAACTCGCACGATTTGGCAAGGATCTATTGGGCGGGCGCGAATATTTGGTTTGACGTCGCCATGAATGCACCACTCGCGATCACGTGGAACCTGATGGACCAGTCGGTATTCACGATGGAGGTTCGCGAGTTGTTGCGCTTCTCCCGTCTACTGTCCTTCGGTCGACTCGCTGTGCTCGGAACAACGCTCAAGAAGATCATGGTCGAGATCGATTTCAGCCCCGCCAGCCAACTGCTCACGAACGTCATCGTGTATTGCGTCATCGCCGCGAACGCGATGGCCTGCTTTTTCTACTTGCTCGCAGATGACAAGTCGTTCTACGATGCTCTGCCTATCGGCTACGATCCTGATATAACTCCCGTGACTGGTGCCCAGTGCTTGGAGCAGGCAACACTCTTCAGCAACTGCACTTGGTTCATCTACGACCGCAGCACGTACCCGATCAAGGCCCGATACATCCGATCACTGCATTGGAGCTTGGTGCTCCTCTCAACAGTCGGCTATGGGGACATTCTCGCGTTCTCGAACAGCGAGTGCCTCATTGGATTCTGGTGGATCTACCTCGGGGCGCTAACGTGCTACTTCACATCGTGCGCGGTGGGAAGCGTCATCTCGCAAGTCACAGTGATGCGAAGAGCGAAGGCACTGAGAGAGGAAGAAATCACGCTGGCGCTCGTTCGTACAAACATCTCACCAGAACTACGCTTGCTCATCCGCAGCCACTACGAGACCAACTGGGAGCTGAATGGCAGCGTGCTTCCGGAAAATGAGCTGATGGATCACTTGCCCCGATCCCTCCGACACCAGCTTTCGTCCACGTTGTACGTGCAAGACATTCGACGGTGCTACGTCTTCGCGAATCTGGGCAGCCATACAGCCATGATTCGGGATATCGCGTTGCTATTATCGGCTGAAGTGTTCTTGCCCGGTGTCGTCATCATCCAGCAAGGTCATCTCGCCACCTCACTCTACTTGATCCAGAGTGGCGACGTCGAACTGATTCTCCCGCTTGATACCTCACATCGCACGACATCAGCGGTCCGGCGACGCTCCGTGCTGGAAACCCACGCTGGCCTACGCAACCCATTTGTGCGGTTGTGGTACTGGATTCACTTTCGTATCCGGCCAGCTCGCAGTCGAACCTCATCCCAGTTGAACGCGTCTGGCCTCACAAGCTCGAGGTCACAGCTACTCGGAATTCCAGTCGTTGCCTTGAAAGGTGGCGACTGCTTTGGCGAGGAAGGCCTGCTCCCACACCATCGAACTCCCCTACGAGTGAGCGCACGTGCGCTTACCGGTACCCAAGTAGTCAAGCTCCAGCGAGACGACTTCATGCGTTTGGTGGGCCGGTACCCTGTTCAAGTCCGGCAAATTGTCACCCATATAACCACCAGACAAGGTATCGACGCGTTGCTGTTCGAGACGATTCGAGGAAACGTCAAGACGCGGCCCAAGGCACTGGAGTTCATAGGGATGACGCCGTCGCTGTACTGCGAAACCAAGGTGGCCGTGAACAACATCATCACTCCAGACCGACTGCGCTTTCGGATCTGGCACACGGTCCACAGCCTCATCGTGCTCTACAATTTCTACGTGATCACGTTCCGTCTCGCGTTTCTTCCGACACCATCCCGAAATGCAAAGATCGCACTCACTGTCATCGATTACGTCATGGACGCATTCCTGTATGCAGACATCTACATGAAGTGGAATCGATTCGGCTTCGAAGAGTACGGCAACAACATTGTGGATCTCGGCGCCATTCGCCGTCGATACAAGAAGCGGTGGTTCAAGCTCGATTGCTGGAGTATGCTTCCTCTTTTCTACCAGGGTGATTTCTTTCTGATGTCGCTGGCGCGGCTTCCTCGGTTGCTCAAGAGTCCCCAGCTTCTCGAGGCGATCCGCTCGATTGAACGGATCTTACGAGACAAGTTCATGCAAGGCGGGTCGACGATGCTCACAATATTTGACCTCTTCAAGATCCTCGCGATCTTCCTCTCGGCGGCACACCACGTTGGGAGCCTCTACTTCCTGCTAGGAAGACTGCTTACAACCCATGGGCTTGCTGCGGCGAGTTGGATCACCGTCGACCCCATCCTCAGCGCTCGCCCTGGTGATGTTTTGGCGCAGTACAACCGCGCGATCTACTGGTGCCTCGAGACGGTGAGTGGCCCTTTGACCATGTCGACCAGGTTTGCGTGATCACTGACTCAATCTGTGCACAGTTTACCGTCGTTTGCTTTGGCGACGTGATCGCTCGCAGCGCACCGGAGACACTCTTTGCCAGCTTCACATGTATCATGGGCTGGATGTCTGTGGGTCAAATTGTTGGTCGCATCACATCGCTCATGGCGAACCTTGATAAGGTGAGTTGGCATAGAAGGGCTCAGCACGACAGAACCAAACCTGACGTGATCGGAATCGCAGGAATCGAGTGACCACACTGCGCGTGTCGAGAATTTCGAAGAGTTTGCACGAGAACACCAGCTGCCCCGGTACCTGCGCGAGCGCGCAATTGAGAGCACCGAGTACAAGTCCAAGTGCGTGGTTGAGATCAGCTTACGCTCCACCTTCCAGGATCTGCCACCAGCCCTTCACGCTGCGCTGTTCGACGAACTGTACGGCGCGTTCGTTCGACGCGTTCCAGAACTGTCGGGAGTGTTGAACCACACCCAAATGCGGGTTCTTACGGAGGCTTTGACGCTGCACTTGTTCATGACGGATGACCTCATCATCGAAGAAGGCCGACTTGGGTTGAAGCTCTACATCATGAAGGAGGGTCGCGCCGAGCATTACTCAGCCGCGTTGCAGCTCGTCTTCGCTCCAGTGTACGAGGGCCAAATGTTCGGTGACATGACCTTCTTTCAGCCGAACGAGAGGCACAAGCTCAGTGTGCGTGCATGCCGGAGTTGCCAGGTGCTCGAGCTCGATCGAAACGTGTGGATGGAGTTGTGGGACGAGGGCACTCGCCAGCATCTTGAGGAGAAACTGGCCGCTCGCGTCAAGCTCAAGCAAGAGCAGATCGCTGTGGCTCACCGGAACATCGCGCTCAACTTTAACGCGATGCAGGGAGGAGATCCCAACTATGAAGAAGGGGCTGGCGCACCGGCGGGTGGTCCATCTCGCGCCGTGAATCAGATCTTGTCTCGTTCAGATCTGCGAGTGGATGCCGGGCTCCAGACGCGCTCCAACCTGCACGGCTTCTCATCACGCTTGGCTGCGTGGAAGCAATGGGCGCGCATCGCAGTGTCTAGCAAGGTCTCGCCAGCTTTAGTCTACAGAGCGACCCGTGCCTCGAAGAAAAAGACCGCGATCTTGGACCCAGATAGCCGGCAAAAGCTTCGGCGCAGCCTCGGCATCACCAACGGTGCGACTTTTCGAACCCTCACGGTCATCGCGGAAGATCACCAGGCGCCAGACCCGGCCCGTAGCACTGCGCTGAGTGGCTCACAGCGTCGCAGCGCGTACTCGCAGCACATGGAGCTCATCCGGTCCCGCTTCGAACGCAGGCAGGTCAACGAGGTCTTCAACGTGCGTCGAACCCTCTCCGCTGAGCCACAGGCGACGGAGAACAACGCCGTCGAGATCTGGGTCGAGCCCCCACCGCCGCCATCCTTCTGTCTCGAATCCTCTGGGTTTCGACGCCTGTGGAGCGCCGTGATGTACTTCATCTGCCTCTACTACGTCGTCATCGTGCCGTTCCGCGTGAGCTTCGCCTACGAATACCTGTCGTCTGAAGACGACGTCGTGTCCGTGCGCGCGTGGTTTGTGCTCGAGTACTTTTTGGACGCGCTCTGCATCGTCGACTTTGTGCTCCACAAGAACTACTTTACGTTCGTGCATCGCGGCACGCTTGTCACCGAGTCGCATGCGATCCGGGACCACTACTTTCGCGAAGGCACCTACCTTATCGACCTCTTCTGCATCCTACCTTTCGAAGTGCTGCTCCCGATCGCGCCTCTGGACAACGCGCCGGGTACAAGTATGAAAGTCACGTGGTACCGCGTCGCCGTGTGCCGCATCAACAAAATGGCGCGCATCGCGCATCTCCACGAGCTCGGTGCCAAGCTGCAGCGCGTCCTGGTCTACGACATGAAGAGCACCTACGTTCGCGCGAGTGCGATCTACTTTGTTCGCTTCGCGTTCGACTTTGCCCTCGGCGCGCACTGGCTCGCGTGTATGTTTTACGGCGCGACGTTCAACGCGATCGATGTGCAGTACGCCTCGTGGCTCACGACGCCAGGCATGCTCACGTTTGAAGGCCGTGCCACGGAGAAGGAAGTCGGTGCAGTCCCGTGGACCGTCAAGTACGCGCGGTCCTACCACTTCAGCATGGGTGCAATCACGACCGTGTCCTATGGCGACATCGCGCCGCAGAATGCCTGGGAGACGTTTGTCGTGACCTTTGTGATCGTGGTGTCGATCGTCCTCTTCGGCATGCTCTCCGGTGGGTTCAGCCAAATGTTTGAGATGGACCTGGGCACACGCGCCGACTACGAAGAGAAGATTGCGAGCGTCGCGCATTTCATGACGTACCACAAGTTCCCCGCGCGCATCTGGAAGCACATGCAGTCGTACTTTGTGGTGCACTGGTCCGAGAGCCAAGGCAAGAACGAAGAGGAGCTCCTCAGTGGCCTGCCCGCATCTGTCAAGGATGACATCACGCTCCACGTCAAGCAGGATTTCATCAAGGAGATGAAACTCTTTGCCGGGTGCGACGAAGCCTTCGTGCGTGCAGTCGTAGCAGCGTTCGACCAGGAGCTCTTCGTGCGGAACGACGTGATCATCACATACGGAGACCGCGGCCGCAGTCTGTATGTGATCGAGTACGGCAGCGTCCTCGTTCGGATCCCACAGGGACCTGTGGTCGAGTCGGCACAGACGGGCGCCCGCACATCCGTCTCGGTGGCTGCTGACGTGGAGATTATCAAGGGGCGGCTGGATTTCTTCGGAGAAAAGTCGCTCATCTTCGACATCCCACGCAGTGCGACGTGCATTGCGCTCTCGTCCTGTGGCATGCTCATCCTGACCGTGGAGAAGTATGAAGCCATCATCCAACAGTTCCCAGAGTACCGAGAGAAGAACATGCACGCGTGGATCTTCTCGTCAGGAGACAAGCACGCACGTGCCGCGAATGCCATTCGACGGCTCCTGGGCGCCGTCAAGACCTTCCACCGCGGCGCCGCGCAGTTGTGAGCCCATCAGTGTACTACTTTAATACAAATGACTAGATATGTAATTAAACACCTTTGTTTGTCTATACTTGAATGTTTCGGAGAACATGCGCGAATATTACCCCGACGGATCGTAATTTATCGCGGCGGGCGAATGGTGGGAGCTCTTGGGTTTTGTGGCCACACGACGTCCACGAAATCGCACCAACAGCAACAAGAATGGCGCTGCGAGCTCTGTTGCCGCTGACGCGCAGCGGCGTCGCGCTCACGCGCGGCGCGACCGCGTTCTCCACGAGTACGCCGGCTGCCGTCGCGACTGTGAGCGAGACCGTGATTGAGCTCGCCAAGAAGGAGTGGTCGCCCGAGAAGAAGCGCACGGGTCTGCTCGCCGTCAAGGTCGGCATGATGCCCGTGTGGGACCACTTTGGCTACCGCCACGCGTGTACCGTGCTCCACGTGGAGGAGTGCCAGGTGACGCAGATCAAGACCGAGGACCGCCACGGTTTCAACGCGCTGCAGCTCGGCGTCGGCCTTCGCAAGCCGCGCAACATCACCAAGCCGGTGCTCGGCCACCTCGCCAAGGCGGGTGTAGGCCCCAAGCGACAACTGCAGGAGTTCCAGGTCTCGGACGATGCGCTACTGCCACTCGGTGCGTTGTGCCTTGTCGATTGCAGGTGATTGTATGGGATAAAGTCGACTGATCCTGGGTTTTTTGTTTGCTAGGCGCTTCGTTGTCGGTGCAGCACTTTGTGCCTGGCCAGTACGTGGATATCTGCGGCACGAGCAAGGGCAAGGGCTTTGCTGGTGTCATGAAGCGCCACAACTTTGCCGGCCAGCCCGCCTCCCACGGTAACTCCAAGACCCAGCGTCACATGGGTTCCACCGGCCAGTGCCAGGACCCTGGCAAGGTGTGGAAGGGCAAGAAGATGCCTGGTCGCCTCGGTGGCGAGCGTGTGACCCGCGACAACCTCTGGGTCGTCAAGATCGACACCAAGCGCAACCTGTTGTACGTCAAGGGCAGCGTCCCGGGCAGCAACGGCGGGATCGTGCGTGTCACGGACGCCCGCAAGAAGAAGCCGCCCGTCCCGCTCCCATACCCGACGTACGTGCCAGCCGAGGGCGAGGAGGTGCCAGAGGAGATCATGGCGCCACACGGAGACGCCGATCCTTACCACTACGATGAATAGATCCGCCGCTTGGCTCCTTGTCCTCTGCATGCGCTTAAATATGGTAGCATTTGTACCGCATCTTGTGTTGTACCGTATCCTCGGTACATTCTGACGACTTGTTGGTAAAAGCGTGTGACCTCGTGATAGTGACAGGACAGGAGCTGCTGGCTCCTCTGGCTCCTCTCCTGTCCACATGACGCACGGCGTGCCCCATTCACACGGAGCGTTGGGCAGCTCTTCACGATCGGTGGGCACTGCAGAAGCGCGCACAGCATCATCAGATGGGCGGCGGCTGTTAAGCGCAAAGTGCACAGCTCCACAGTTCTACACCGGGGCGAATGAAGACAGTAGATGCATCCGAGCCGATGCTCCCACCAGCATGCACCACACGTGCGTCGTTGTCGACGCCTTTGCACGACGGATGCTGCCTCTGGAAAGGTTGAGAACGAGGTCCTCTATCAACACCCATGAATCATGCGCTCATAAATTGTTTTGTGCGCTCGCTGGTCGACGACCCATTCCATCGACGAGATCATTTCATGATGATGATGCCCCGCCCATCGACCAGCGTGTTTGTAGCCACGATCCTCGCAGCCCTGAGCTCCGCAGTGCACGGCGCGGCCACGTGCGACATTGGCGGCATCACAGTCACCTCCAACGTGCGCTACATCACGGGCAACAACGGCGTGGAAGGCAGCATCTACGCGCAGTGCATCAACGGCCAGCCAAAGTGTTTCCTCGACACGCGCGTACGCGACTATTCGGTGGGCGAGGAGGTGGCGTGCGACGCCGCAATCATCAACGCCAATCGCAGACAGCTCGGCATCTACCTCAGTGACTCGGTTAAGCACTGGCCGGGCGGCGTCGCGTGCTACACCTTCTCTGGGGAGTTCACACCAGCCCAGCAGAGCGTGTTTCTCCAGTCCATGGAGGTCTTCCGCACTCAAACCGCCGCGCAGTTTGTGCCATTAAGCGAGTGCGCGACCAAGTTCGGCAACAGCAACCCGGCCGTGTGTGGTGGCTGCACACAGGCGTTCCAGATCGTCAACCAAGGTGGAGCGGGTGACTGCTACGCCACGCTCGGGTACGCCCCGAGCCAGCGCATGGACCTCAACTTTGGACCAAGCTGCTTCAATGGCGACGGTGGATCGCGTGTGGCCGTCCACGAGCTCGGCCACATCCTAGGCCTCATCCACGAACACACGCACCCGAACCGCGCGGTCGTTGTGCTGCGTGACTCGCTCACCCTGAGTGCAGACAACTACATCAAGGAGCGCAACGGCCTCACGACGCAGTACGACGCCAACTCGGTGATGCACTACGGTCGGGACACTGGCCTCTGCGTGCCACGCGACCGTACCAAGAACTACTGCGACATTGACCAGACCTCGGCGGATGGCTGTGTGGAGCCCACGGTGGATATGTGCGACTCGAGCCAGGACAACGCATTTGGCAAGGCCACGACGCTGTCGGTTCAGGACATTGCGACGCTCGCCGCGATCTACGGATCAGGCGCCAACCCAAACCCAACACCGGCGCCGACGAATCTGCCCGAGTCGGCGCCAACGGCCGTGCCCGTGCCGCCAAACCCGAACCCGACGCCAGTGCCCACCAACACCGACACGCCAACGATCACATCGGCACCAGTGCCAGTGCCAGGCGAGCCACAGCCAGAGCCACAGCCAGAGCCACAACCAGCGCCACAACCGGACACACCGGCCGATGCACTGACGCCGATGCCCAGCAACAAGGTCGACAACAAGCAGCAGAACGACGTGAACAGCGGCTTCCGACAGGAGTTCCATGGTGGCGCGCCGGAGACGACCGAAGAAGTACGCGTGGTGGAAACAACGCCGTCCCCACAAGCGACCGCGCAGCCACTACGCCCGACGCAGCCCAATGGCAACCTGTGCCAGTGAAAAGGCCATACCTTTTGTGTGTATATATGTATATATGTATGTACCGTGTGTGGACGTGGCCGAACCGACAATTTTGATGCCACCCTGCAAGTCCCAGCGTCGCGCCATCATAGAGAGAGAGAGAGTATTAAGGTCCAACTGAATACAAAATGTACTTGATACTCACCAGCCTAGACCAGCATGGCCAGCGAGAGACCCAGACCCCACACGACCACGACCTGTGCAACCGAGATTCTCATCGCGCCACTCTCCTTCTGCTTGCGCTTGCTATTAGGGTCCTTCTTTGTGCTCGGGTCAGCATCACCCTCGCCACCGCCCTCGCCCACTGCCTTCTTCAGCACAGGAAACGAATAGCCCTCTGGTGCCATCACACAGCCTTCGTCACTCGCTCGCTCGCAGACCTTGCACACCTGTGAAAACAGCTCGCGACGGCACGCAGCCTCGCTGCACTTCTTGACGTTCACGTAACACGGCGGGTTCTCTCTGGCCATCGACTCGACCGACGGCAGTGGACGCATGTACTGGACCAGACTCGCGTCGACCTGCGTCAACGTCGCCACGCCACTGGTCAGATTCTGGTAGGCATCGATGAGCTGCTGCGCACGCCAGGCATTGGCCTCTTCGTTCTGTGGCTCCAGCCAAAACCCAATGCTCTCTTCCCACTCTCCGTCTTCGGAAGCCTTGAATTCCACGCCACCGTCCCGACAGAATGCTGCAAAATCAGCGTACGGCTGGCCCGTGCTTCGACTCACCATCGACGTGATCCCCACCACGTCGTCGATGGCAATGTAGCCTAGAATCGAGTACGCAAACGTGCAGCGGACACCGTCGGGCAGCAAACCGACCTCACACAGTCCACGCCGCGTGGACGCGCGACACTGTGGTGACTTCTCAGCCCACAGTTTTAACGGACACGTGTTGGGTAATGAGAACCAGATATTCTTCGGGTACGGCGCTCGAAGATCTTGCTCTTTCGACTCGCCACCGACGAATGGACCTACGTTTGGCTCACCATCATCGCCGTTGAAGTAGTAGCACTCCTTCGGTAGCACGTCTTCGCCACCCTTGACACCAGTGGGTGAGCAGCGGCCTTGGTCCATGGGCACCATGGGCCCGTACTCATTCTGGTCGGCCGTGTCCTGGTACAGCGCGAGGGTCTCGTTGGTCTGGGCGATCACCATCTCGTAAAAGACAATGTACTTCATGTCGTTCTTCCGCTGGCACCGCTGGTCTTCCGACCGCGTGTTGTAGTTGATGCCTTCCGCCTGCACGTACATGAGTGCGCCTTCGACTGATGCAGTGTTAACGCCATCCATACCGGCCAAGTAGCTCTTGGCAAAATCGTCCCCACCAACGCGAGAGATAAACTGGAGCTTGGACGGGTGGAGCACAGGCGGGTCGCTCTGCACACGAGCGTGGATGGCCCGTACGGGCTCCATGTGCCACTCATCTTCCGGTAGCTCCTGGGGCTTCAGCGATTGAAGCAGGTTCGAAGGCGAGGGTGGCAGTGGCATCGCTGCATTGCCTGCAGTCGTAGACGCGAGTAGATCACCGTTGATGAAGGAGTCCGAGACGTCGTTGGCCGTAGCGGTGGTTGCCACCGCCAGAGCGAAGATAGGTACCAGCCACATCGTGAATTCGACACTGTCGGTGGAGAGAATGCCCACAAGTTTCTCGACATGCGACTGCGTGACTGATGGAGAATCTCCATGATGGCTACACTTTCTTTGAAGTATGTGACGTGCGCTATCTTGCTTTTTGTATGGTTGTTGAAGCAACAATGATGTGCTTCGATCTGCGTGTCACATTCCTACATTTCATTCTCGTTCGAGATGGCGCGCAAGCGGTTCCTGCTTGTGGGTCAAGATGGCAACGCTGTGATGGCGGCAAGCACTGTGTCCGTCGAAGTTGAACATGTCGCTGCTCTTCGTCATGCTGTGAAAAACGACCTGAGTGATGGATACCTGGCTGGGATTCCTGTGGCCGACCTGAGAGTTTACGAAACAAGGGCAGCGTTTGACAACGGCATCGCGTTGGAGGAAGACGCGTCGATAGAGACACTCGGTGTTTCGGAGGACGACGCGCTAGTCGTTGTCCTGCCTCGGTACCGAGTCGATGAGTCTCGCTACGTCGCTCCCCCTCGCAGCCCCTTCCGTGGTGGAGTGATGGGATGTGTTCTTCAGTGCGACCCTCGCCGTGACCAGTAGCCACAATGTAGCCGAGCACTGCGTGGAAGGATCATTGGTCCGTGTGGATCAGGACGGAGAAACTTTGCATGTCCAAGTCATCGCACGCAATGCAGAGCGGGGCTACACGATCCTCCAGTCCTCTTTTCCAAGAGCGTGTCTTCGTCGTTGGAATGGCACACCGGACCAGCTACTAGGGCGTATGAATATGGCTCTGGCCTCGTTCCGCCTTGACATAATCGTTCGCGAATCGCCAAGACGTCTCGCATTCGCTCCTGTGTACTGTGTCTGCGTTGGGAGGCAGCAGGTCACCATGTTATACGCGTCACAAGCATACTCAGGTGATGCAGGCGCTCCTATCGTTATGCGAGACGGAAGTCTCTTTGGTATCTACCTGGAGACTGTCATCGAAATGATTGTGCGACAGCGAGGCAACCTGCTGCCTCAAGACGGAGCAAATCGACCCTCTATGGGCGGCTCAGCCACCAGCGAAATGGCCTCTGCTCTTCTTGTTCACGAGTTCACGAGCCTAGCTCACGACGACGAGGTTCAGTGAGAAGTCTAGCAAATATATCAAGTCTGATGGCTACGCTCTATTCACCATCGCGGTTTTAATCTATTCACGTGCTGTTCGCCAGCCAAGCTGCGAGCAACACTGCGAGTGAACGAGAGGCACTCGGCATCGCACCACTGACAATGGGACCAACATCGACCTGTTCATCGCTATCGGACGGCGAGCTAGCGTTTATCATCGCCACAACGGGCTTCGTCAACTGTGGAAAGGCAAACGTGAGTGGGGGCTTCACACAGCCTTCACCTGGGGTAGCACACACGCGGCAGATCTGGGCGTAGGTCTCTCGACGGCATCCGTGCTTGGCCATGCTGCATACCTTGACGCTCTCGTAGCACGGCGGGTTATCGTCGGCCAGCTCCTGAAGAGTTGGCAGGGGTCGCATCTTCTCACGTAGTCGACTGAAGATCTGAGAGGAGTGACCATCCGGGCCGGCCAGTCGGTTGTAGGCTTGAATCATCGCATGTGTGCGTCTTGTGTTGGCGCTGGCGTCCAGAGGGTACTGCCAGAAGGGCAGCGCTTGCACCTCGTCACCGTTTGCTTCAAACTCGACGCCGCCGAACCGACAGAACTCGCTAAAGTTGGCGAACGGTTGTCCTGTGGCGTTGTTGGTGAGCGCTGTGATGTTCACAAGGTCGTCAAGGGGCAGGAAGCCGAGGATGCTGTGAGTGTAGGTACAGTGGACGCCGTCGGGGGTCTTGCCAGGCGGACACAATCCTGCTCGTGTCTGCGCTCGGCACTCTGGCGTCTTGGCCGACCACGGCTGCAGTGGACACGAGTGTGGGAACGAGAACCAGTACGCGTCGTCATACATGACGCCCGACTCGTTGTCTTTCTTGACCGCGCCAACGAACGGACCGATGGCTGGCTCGCCCTTGTTGCCGTTGAAGGCGTAGCATTCAATTGGGAGCTCGTCCTGCCCTAGAATCGAAGAGATAGGCGAGCAGCGGCCGTGGTTCATCGCGACAAAGGGTCCATACTCATGCACGAGGCTGCTGTTGTCTTGGAACGTCGCGAGTGCTGCGACAGGCTGAGCGATCAGCAGTTCATAGAACACGACGAACTGGATGCCGTGGCGTCGACGGCAGCGCTGAACCACGGACCGCGCGGTCTGGTTGATCGCCTGCGTCTGCACGTAGAGCAAAACGCCTTCCACACTGGCAGACGTGACGCTGTCCATCGCCGCGACGAATCCTGATGTCGACTCGTCCGTGGAAGTGCCGATGAAGCGCTCGTAGATTGTGTCGTACACTGGCATCGACGCGACGGCGCGAGCGTGGACCACGCGGACGGGTTTCATTCGGAACTCGCCTGATGGGTCGGTGAACGGCGTGAGGCGGTGGCGCAGGCCAGGCTGCGCTGTCTCCAGGTCCTGCATCGTGTACACGCCGGTTGGTTCGATGACGGCGTGGGTGTCGCGGTCGAATGAGGCGTCAGTGGTGAAGACACCGGGCGGTGGCATATCAAACGAGTCGTCGCTGGCGGCAGCGCACGAGAGAAGCAGCAGGAACAGCGAGACACAGAGCAACGCGAGGTGGCGAGACGGCAGCATCGCGATCGAGTGCTTGGATAGAAGAAATGAGAGTGTGAATCGGGAACAGGGGGGGGAGATTTTTGTTTTTGTTTTTTCTTGTTCCCAAACAAGAAAACAGGGTCGACACTCCAAAACATGATTTTCTTCTATGGTGCTTCATCTTATGCCTCGGTTCGCTCACGTTTCCGCGCGTTGGTGTTGGCGTCGGTGGCGTCGGTGGCGGCGCCGCGCTTCTTGGTCTTGCCTCCCTGGTTGTCCACGAAGAAGACGACGCGATCGTCGGCGTCAGCGGTGGCCGCGGAGCTCTCTGGTACCTGGGTCCGTGCCACCACAAAGTGGCCCTTCTCCTTCTCCTGCGCCAGGAACAGCGCGAATTGCTATACACACAAACAAGAAGAAAAAAGAAACACCATGAGTCCTAGGGTCCTTTGCCACCAACAAAACGACGGTACTCACCTCCACGAGCACGGCCAGGTCGGTCAGTAACAGCACGCTCTCCTGCATCAGTACATTGGTCATCTTCTTGTCGGTCTTGTTCTTGGTCAGCTTCTTCATCACACTCTGTGTGACGGCGTGTTCACTCGCGTACATCTTCTTGACGTGGGTCATCCACTTCCAAAACACCGACGGCAGCGCGACGCCGACGAGCTGCGACGTCGCCGTCGTGATCGCCGCCATGGTCTGCTTGCGCTCCACACGCATGAACTCGGCTGCATGGCGCAAGCACAGCACCGCCTCCAGTAGTCGAAGCGGCTCCGGCTGACGCTGCTGCCACAGCGTCTGCGAGGACATGAACGCACGTGCGTACAGGTCAGCGCGGGCATCAAGCAGCGCCTTCTGCTGTGTACCGTCCAGTCCATCGCCGTCGTCCTCCTCCTCGTCGTCATCATCACTGCTGATGCATCGCGTAGGCTTGGGCACATTGTGGAACGCTCCCAGCACGGCCAAGTACCAGTCCGCCGATGATCCACTAGTGCTCGCGGCCAACGAGACTTGACGCACCACGTGCTTGGCCAGCTCTACACAATTGACGTGCTCGATCTTCTTCAGGCCGCGCTTGCCCGTCAGTGACTTGCGTCGATGCGAACTGGAGCTGCTGGCATCATCATC
>JAADXF010000333.1:0-22657 GCA_023337575.1 Pythium chondricola | reverse complement strand
CCCACTCCGTCACGAGCCACCGCCAGCTCCAGATGGTGGAGCGCGCGCTGGCGGCGGACGCGTCCGGCCTGATCATGCAGACGTCGAGCGGCCAGCGCGTGCGGCCGGTGCTGCATGCGGACGAGGTGGTGATCATGATGGACACGGGCGCGTCGCGCTGGCTGCAGACCAGCCACGCGCTGCCAGCCGTGCTGCACGGCATGCGGATGCCAGAGCTGCTGGTGGCGTCGGCGTCGGTGGGTCGTCGCTCGCTGCGTGCGTGGTTTGGCAAGATGACGCTGCTGCCGGCGTACCAGCGCATGCTGTTGAACAACGGCATGGCGTTCGAGACGCACGTGAACGCGACCACGCGGTATTTGTTGACCAACGACGTGTCCGAGTTGAAGGCGGTGGGCTGTGCCACGGGTCGCCACTTGGCAGCGTCCGAGGGCAAGTGTACCTTGAAGATGTGTACTGTGAAGCCAGGAGTGACCGAGCCTCTTGGTGGATGCTCGGTGATTTGCAACCGTGAGGGCCATGGTGGCTCTGAGGCACCCACCTGTGTGGCGAGCTGCACGTGCACTGTGTCTGTCAGTCCCGCCGAGCGCTGCTGGATGTTGTGTGTCGCCAACCTTCCAACCGACTCGTGCGCGACGGAGAACCAGACCTGTACCGGTCAGGCTATCACGTGCACGGTGACACCAGCTCCAACCACTCCTGCCCCGACCACCCCAGCGCCAACTACCCCACCGCCAACCAACACAGAGCCTACCACACCGGGTCCAACTACTCCAGCGCCTACCACACCATCACCAACCACTCCTACACCAACTACCCCAGCGCTAACCACGCCTGCACCAACCACCGCAGCGCCAACCACTCCTGAGCTGTCCACTCCGGCGCCGACTCTGAACCGCCCAGCGTGCTAAGTGCGTGAATGGATACACTATTCCTCGTACTGCAGTACCACGTAGTACTGAACTTCCCTCAACAAAACTGTATGGCCGGTCTCAGTAAACGTATCTCATGTGTTTATGTCTTGTTCTCTCACAGATGAGCGATCTGTTCCTGTAGTATCCGCACGAACTCATCGGAAGTACCGTGTGTGATGCTCAGAATGCGAGCCGCGTTGGTCAGCTTGTGACGGGCTTCCTCGTTCTTCTCCAGTGCCGCGCACAAATCGCCCAGCGTGTAGAGATGGAGTCCGACAATGGGGTGGTTGGCTGGGTACACATATGTGTAGACATCAAGCATGCGCTCGCCTGTCGCTAGTGCTTCCTCGAGGTCCTGCTGGGATTCAACTTGAAGAGTGAACAACGAGGCGAGCGTCGACAGCAGTTGGATATTGTAGCGGTGAAGCACCAACTCCTGCATCGCCAACGCTTCCAATATCAGCGCGCGTTGCGCTTCAGCATCAGTGCCCTCGTTCGCCTTGGCCACCAACTCCATCGATTCCAGGACACGTGAGCGTGTCTCCTCTGGCCAATCGCTCGGAGCTGCTCCATTGACATCAGCGTCCAGGTACCTGTCTTTCGATTCGATCAGAGGAGACGCACACCGCGCACAGGTGCAGTTGAAATGATAGCGTCGCTGCAGTCGAGCCACTCGTTCCACACGAGGAAGGGCGATGTCCACTGCATACGAGCCACTGTGGTGATTAACTTCTTGAGATGGACACGCATTCGCGTGATTGCACTCACAGTAGGCGAGGGTGATTTCCTCACCGTGGGCGATTGGTCGAATCGCGTGAAACTCCATCGCGTGTGTGGATGGCGCATACCTATGCCACCCATTTCATCAGCATTCCTGTGTAGACCAAATAGGCAGTAGCATAGGTAGGTAGGTACACACGTGACCACGCAGTTGGGATCGCAACTGTGGTTGACCATCGCGCCGAGCGGGATGCACCCGACGCCAAGGGGCAGCAGCCTCGCGTCGCAGATCGCCATGTTGTTGTTGCGGAAGCGACTCAGCATGCGCTGCAGATTGCGCAGACTCTTGGCCGTCTCGTCCACGGCAGCGAACCCCAGCTTCTGGCTCAGCACCGCGAGCAGCTCCGTCTCCTGGTCACCGTCAGCGTCGTTCCACACGAGCGCCATGGGCGACTCAATAAATAATCCGTCGGCAATCGCCCCCGCGTGGTTCAATCGCCGCATGACACGGCCGAGTAAGACCACATCTGAGACTTGGTCGGCACGCAGCTTTAGCGACAGTAATTGCTGCAGTCGGGTGCATTCCGCGTGGTGGTCGGGTTTCCAATCGCGCTGTTGGCAGCTACGGGAGCCTGGTCATGGATTGATTGTCAGTCTACGTGATGGAGTGGATCCATTACGCACAACTCTATCGTACAGTAGTAGACAGCTCGGCAGCGGCCGCAACGACTGAGCGATTGGTGAGCACGCGCCACTTGGAAGCACGAGTGGCAATGGGAAGTCCACAGCGTCGGGTCCAACAGCGAGGCGAGTGGCGCTGCACGCAACGCTAAATCGCCCTCGCGGATGCCATTAGGCTCTGCGCAAACGACGCGGCGCCCGCGGTCGCCGCTTGGATCGTCGGTCGCGCCGTGGTGACGCAATGGATCGACTCGGTACCTCTTCATTTTCGACGCGACAGTGACCAGCAATGACAAACGATCCATTTCTATAGATCCTAACGTTGTTTCTGAAGGTCGCACGAAGGTTGCTTGAATTTGTAAGTCGCTATAATGTTGCGCGAACATGAAGAGACACAGCTGGATCCCGATCAAAAATGGGCAACAAGCTGAGTGGCCCTGGCCGGCTACGTCGTCGGGCAAGTGCCCCGCAATCACCTCATGCGGTCTCGATAGAAGAAGCCCTCGTGGCATGCCAAGCTGGAGATCTCTTCCTCCTTCGCGAGCACATCGTCCACGCACAACTCGGCGTGGTGCTGGACAAGCGAATGGCAGACGACGTCACGCGGTTCCAGCAAGGCGCGTTCCCATCCACGCGCGTCACGCACCTTCCTCGTGAGTGAATAGATTAACTTGATGTGTAGTACCATTGGTTCTCTCACTGAGTGCACTTGCACAGTGTGGACTGGGTACGTGGAAATCGCAGGGCATCACTACCCAGCGCTTGGTGTGACTGGTAGACGGTGTGTAGTTGTGGCATTCTGTTGCGACGTAATGGCGAGGAGCTCCACGCGCTGTGCGTGACGGATGACGGACTCTGTGCAGTCCCCTTCAATACACTCTGCGAGCAAAGTAAGCATAAGAATGATGTGGTAAGTGCGTGTGGTTGCGTGGTGGACACACACCACGACTGATGCCTTCACGATAGCTAGCTATTCGACGACTCCAGGCCAGTTGCTATGAGCACAGCTCCTCAGCATTCCAGCAACTGGCTGAAGAACTGACCAGTGCAGCGCCAGTGACGTGGGACTCGTTGACATCACTGAGTACCTCGCCATCTCCTGGGGGACCTGGTACTCCACACCAGTTGCCACTCGTGCACACAATTCTTCGAGATGCAACCGAGGTACCTACGAACTCCCTAGGCCTACCTCCCATCCTATGATTCATGCCATTCTGTTGTAGATCCTTCGGTCCCATACACTCGGTAGCCCGTCGCCCTCGAGCGAGTCCTTTGCTCAACTCTCGACGGCAGTGGTCGTGGCCATCTATCGACACGTCGGGATCATCGCTCGCAGTACTAGCGTGGCCCCACACGCTGCGCTGCTAACTCCGTCGAGTCTCTTCTCCAAGACGCCGTCTCTGTCAGATCGATGGACTCTTTCTCCAGCAGATGCCCTCAGCGAAGAGTATCGGCTCCATGGGTGAGAAGAGGAGGTCCACCAATGCGTGTGTTGCATCAACATCCATAAGCATCACACACTACTGGCTACTATCTCTATGTCACTACGACTGCTACTTGTTTGTTTTTCCTATCTGCTAGTTGTTGTTTCCTATTCATTTCTATCAGGGCTTGAGGCCTCATCACTTGGTCAAGCCGTTGGGGTCGACGAGGTCGAAGCGGCCGCTGACGCGCTGCCATCCGCTGCTGCTGAGGTTGCTGGACCCACTGCGGTAGCACCAACACCACCCGCTGCTTGCTGCTGTCGAAGTTGCTCTTGTCGCTGCTGCATCTGGGCCAAAAAGTGGCGACGAATATCGGCGCATCGCGGCACTTTGCACTCCGTGTACCCCTTCTGGCACTGCCGCGCGTGGGCCGAGAGCAGACCGATGATGCGCTTGCACAGCACACATGGTCCCGTGAGTCGCTGCTCGCACATGGCACCGTGCTTGAGCATCGCGCGCATCCGCTGGCAGTTGGTGAACGCACAGTCCGCGATCGTGCAGCCACTCGCGTGCTCGAGCTGCAACAACAGTGCTGGATCAATGTTGTGGATACGCGGCTTCTTCTGGCTCGGATCCTCACTGCCTGGCGTCGCACTACCTCCGGTGGTAGCTGCTGCAGTCGGAGTTGTTGCAGGTGCAGCAGCAGCAGCAGTCGCCGCCACCGGTCCAGCAACTGGAGTCAGGGGCAGTGTCGAGGGAGTGACAGCGGCAGGAGCGGAAGCATCGACGGCTTTCACAGGAGACGTGATGTTCAGCTTGCGCTTGCGGTTCTTCTTGACCCCCGCTGGATCACTCGCAGCCGCCGCAAGCGCCCCAGTTGCGTTCTTGACACGCTTGATCTCCACACCATTGGCGTCTCGCTTGGTACCACGTCCATTGTTGCCACCCTTGAGCTGAGCCCTCTTGCCAGATCCGCTTACACCACCCACGGGTGCGATGGTGCTTGCATCCTGTGGGACATCATCCACACCAGGTCGTGGAATCGGCACGATCTTGAAGAGATGCAACTGGTGTTCGTGCTTGGTCTTGGCGTTGCAATCGTCGCACAGGTTGAACACGGGGCAAATGGAGCAGTTCCATCGGTTGCCACTGAGAAGCGTGACCTTACAGCCCGAGCAGCTGAAGGTGAAGCCCGTCGTGCCCTGGTTAAAGAGGTGGTACAGCACCATCATGGACGAGTGCTTGGCGCGGCGTAGCTGATCAAACTGGCAGTGATTGTTCTGACAGTACATCAGGAACGCCTCGCGGGTATCGAAGATCTCGCATGGCATGATCACGTCGTCGAGGTCTCGCTCCTTTGCCTTTGACGATGTCTTCGACGTCACCTTCTTCACCACCAGTGCAGTCGACGACGACGACGCGTCCTTGGATGGGCTGGGAGTTGGGGCATCTGCTGCTGGTTCGGCCTTGATCTCCACCGTAGCTGCGTCAGTCGCATCCGAACTCGTCGTCGCATCTGCGCCTTTTTCAGCCTTGACTCCGCTTTCCTCACCGCCCGCTGCGGGCTTGTCTGCCTCGGCTACATCCGACTTGGCCGCATCGTTGGTCTCGGTATCGGTGTCCTTCTCCTCGTTCGGATCGACGTACACAAGCGCGAGCTCGTACTTGATCTCTTGCATGTCCACATCAGCCACCTGGGCCGCAACAGTCGACTCGGCCAACGGGAAGATCTTGTCACAAATCTCCCGAGCACGCTTTGAACCGTTCGTCGCCACTTCCACGCGATGCTGCAGCTGGGTCTTGTTGGTATCATAGCACGCTGCACAGAAGTAGTGGTGGTAGTGACGAGGAAGTGCATTGCGTGAGCTCGACGACGACGCGCGAGTCTTCTTCACGGCTTCAAGGAGCTCCAGTACTTGCCCTGAAGGCTCGAGAGTCTTCAGTTCCCAGTACGCAGTCTTGATGATCGACGATTGGCACTTGTGGCAACGAGGATGCAGGTCCACCACAAAGAAGTCGTCTTTCTGTGGTTCCAGGATCCCCTTCAGCTTCTGCATGATTGGATCGCTGTTGGTCACGGTCTTGGAGTTGTTCGCTGGCTTCGCCGCACTAAGAGTGCCCTTCTTTGACCGTGTCTTCGTAGTACTACTTCTCGTTGCCGAGCCTTCCCCGCCCACCTTGCTGCGTTTCTTCTTGCTCTTCTTCCCCGTGCTCTTCTTGGACTTACCAATGGAGCTCGGAGCTGGCGTCGTCACCGCACTAGAATCGTCACCATTGTTCTCATCCCCACCGGGCTCCGGCGACATCGCAGGCGTTGGCCCCGTCTCGTCTTCATCCCCAGCACCCGCCTCTCCGTCGTCTTCATCTTGCTCGTTTGCCTCATCGACATCAGCAGACACGGATGTAGACGCTGCATCCACAATCTCTTCCACTGAAGGGGCCGTCGTCGCGGTGATCGCAGCAGCTCCTGAAGTTTTGTCTCGCGCACCAGATCCCTTCTCCTCCAACTGCTTGATCAAGTCCTCGGCTAGCCTCGGCCAATAATCACCTTCAAAGTACGGAAGCTCGTGTGCCGCCTTCTTCTTCATGTAGTACTCGGCATACAGATTCGAGATCGACGTCACGAGGCCTTCTTTCTTCGCTTCGACGAGAATCTTTTGGTACCAGGAACGAAGACGAGCAGCCTTTGGGATCTTCTGGTTCTCTGGCTTGCAGAAGAAGATGTAGTCATCACCCTTCAGCGGCGGGCACGACCAAATGTGGCACGTGTGGAACCCACGATTGCGGCAGTCTTCCAGGAAACCAAGCATCACCTGCTGGTGCATGAGCGTACGCAGCTTCTTCGGCTGGAAGTAGTTGACCGAGTCCAGATACGAGACATACACGCGACCGGCATTTGGAGCGAGTGAGTCAGGGGCGTACTCTTGCACGTACAATGTGAAGATGAGGACGTCCACGCCGTCAAGTTCTTGGAACACGCAGATACACCGTGAACGATACGTGAGCTGCAACGTCGAGCCATCGTTGGACGACCCATCTGTAGCGACCACTTCCTTCTTCTTCTTCTGCTTCGTGTCCACACGTTGTCTCTTCAGCGACTTCGGTTTCTCGGGTGTGCTTGTGCCATTGCCCTTGCTGGCTTCCGGCTTCTTCGGTTTGCCGTAGTGAGACGCGAGGATCTTGCCCATCTTCGGCTTGATCTGGACTTGTTTGTCGACACTGAGTACCTCGCGAATCGTGACACCGAACTGCGTCTCCGACACCGGTCCTTCACCCACAGGCTTGAATCCGATGCTGTCGGCATTACCAAGATTGCCCATCCGGGTCGCTTCTTCCTCATGGGCGTTCGCGATTGAACGCAGCACACGCTCTTCGATGAGCTTGGCCATTCTCGTGATTGGAAGACGCTTCGCCTTAAGTCCATTCTCCAAGTTCGGCTTGACACCCTTGGCGCGCTGCTTCTTGACACAGATGGGGCACACGAAAGGTTCTTGCTCTCCAGAGATGGCGTGGTTGCGCTCGTTGAAAAGTGCGCAGATCTGATGGTACCAGAGCTTGCACGAATCACACTCGACCCACGGCTCTTCCGCGACTTCGCTGTTCTTGCGCTTCAGAAGCGAGGCCTTCGTCAGCGCGATGTCTGCTCCGCCATCCTCCAGTGGTGGGCCAGACAGCTGCGGGAGCAGCGATATATCGATGGGGCCATCCTTCATCTGCTTGTAGCAGCTCGAGCACCAGTGGTGTTCCCCACGAGGGTCACTGTAGTAGTGGGTATGCCTTCGAATTCGTCCAGTGCACGGGCCGCTACAGAATAGCATGCACGGTGCGAACTTGAAAGAGTCACCACCGCAAAGCTGACACATTTCCTCCTTGCGCTGCTCACACCGCTTGAAAAGTTGTTTCTCCAAGTTGCTCTTGAGCGCAGCGAGCTGCCTGTCGAACGACGCCAGCATTTGTTTCGCGGCCACGTTGAAGTTGTTTGTGCTGCTATTGTACGCGATGCAGTTTTCGAAGACCAGCCGAACATCGGACGCAAACGTTTCCACGCTGTTGTAGTGCTCATTCTCAAGACGCTTCTTGATCGTTCCCAAGTCCATGGGACACTTGATCACGTCGAAGTAGTCCGGGATGTTCCATTGCACGGGATCCACAGGATTGTTGAAGACCCAGCCATATTCGCTCTCCATCAGCTTGGTCAGCGATGGCATCAGTCGGTTCTTCAGTTCTGTGAGTGTGATGTACCCACAAAAGTTGAACCGCAAGGATCGAATGTGCTCATCCAGCTGAGACTCCGTCATCGAATCCAGGAACGAGATATCCTGCTGGTTGAAGACGTGATCGGCACGAAGCTTCGCTTGACTGCCTCGCACGACGAGCCCATTGTTAAGCTGCACAGTGGGTATCGGTGCAGCCCGATTCGCTGCAGCTTGACTCTTCGCTTGCGCTTTCGTCAGGCTACCCGCAATCGCGACTGCGGTTGCAGCACTCGGGGTTTCAGCGCTTGATGTTCCATTGCCAGCAAGAAGCGCAGCTTGCTTCGCCTGAACCCGCATCTTGGCAATCTTCGCCTGTTCCTTCCGTCGCGCCTTCTTCTCCTTCTCGGTTTGGAACTTCGCGGGCTTCTTCTTCGAATCATCAGCGATGCCACCTGCAGCAGCACCATCCGCCTCGACCTTCACACCGGCCTTGTCACCACCCGCGGTGGCTGCAGCAGGTACTACGCCAACTTCTGAGCCAGCCTGGCCTCCTTCCACCTTGACACCAGACGAAGCGTTTTGTTGAGCCGCGAGCCACGCAGCATTTGGAGCTGCACCCGGAGGTGCTTGGCGTTGTTGAGCAATGGCGGCGGCACCAGCACCAGCTGCTGAAGCATTTACCTGCGCTTGTGCGGCGGCCGCAACTGCATTCGGACCGACCATCGTATTCATGATCTTGATCAGGTTCCGAACACCCTCAGGTACTTGACTCGCTGCGATCTGGAGTTGTGGCAGGTTGTTCTTGCACGAGTCCACGATCTTGATTGCCTTCCGCACAGGTCCACAGACTTCACAAATCATCTTGTTGCACTGCTTGAAGTGAGAGAGCACATATCGCGAGGAGATGCAGTGATCCGTGCGGCACTGTCGCTGGTGGCATTCACAAATGTGCTTCCATAGCACCCTCATACCCGCACAGTACGGCAGCACACACTGCGGTGCTGAGCACGTACTCGCATGCCGAAGCATGCACAGGCGTTCTTGCTGGCGACGCAACACGAGCTGCTGCTCGGTCTCATTCATCGGCGGACGGATCGCACTGCACACTTCACACTGCAAGTTGCGGCACTTGCGGAAGTGGGACAGCAACTGGCGCGTTGACTTGCACCCGATGGTCGTACAGTTGGCATTCGCACACCGTGACACGTGACTCAACAGCCCCTTGGTCCTCGCGCAGTAGTCAACAGGGCACTCTGCTGCGTTACACGTCCGAGCATGCTTGAGCTGGATGAGCCGGCGCTTCAACTCTTCTCGCTTTTGCGCGATCGCAGCTTCGCTCATCTGCATCATACCAGGTGCGCCAGCTCCAATCGCAGCTCCTTGTGGTGGGATGACTCCGCCAGCCACCAACGAGGGAGGCTGCGTGACACCAGCGCCAATCACTGTGCCTGCAGCAAGCCCCGCACCTGGAGTGATGCCCGTGGTGGCCTTAAGCTGAGCAGTGGTCGCCGCTGCTCCTGGAACAGACGCACTCAAGCCGATATTCGCTGCAGCATTTGCAACTTGCTGTTGCTGCTGCAGCTGCTGGAGCTGCTGCATGCGTCGCAGTTGATGAAGCTGCTGAAGCTGCTGGATCTGCTGGATCTGAGGCTGCGTCAGATTCATGCCATGATACAATGCCGGGTTCGGAGCTGGTGCGGTGATGCCGGTCGCTGCACTCGTTGGAACAGTCGATGTCGGAGGAGAAACGAAGCCAACTGAGGTTGCTGGCGCAGAGCTCATCGTCAGTCCTGCACCGATCTCTGGCGGCATGCTGAGAGGCATCGCGCTGAATGCTGTCGACGTCGTCACCGATGGTGTGGTTGCAAAAGAGCTCGCGATTCCACCTGGAGCTTGTAGTTCCGAATCCGGCATGGCCAACGGCTCATCGTTGAAACCGTTTGCCATCTCGTCAGCTTCCCGCTCCAACTCGTCCAAAATCGAGCTGCCTCCACCGGAAGTTGACATCGCGGTAGACGTCGTCGATGTTGATCCGACCGAGATACTGCTCGAGGCTACACCTAGTGGCATCGATAGAGGCATCTGGATGGGCTGAGCAACAACAGTAGCTGGCTGCTTCACTGCGGTCGCAGCAGCACCCGGGAACGGCACTCCTTGGAAACTAGCTCGTTGGTTTTGCAGTTGGGCCGCGAGCTGCTGCTGCTGCTGGCGCTGCAGGAGCTGGAGCTGTTGAGCCTGGAGTTGTTGCTGCAGCTGCTGCTGAGATAAAGTGAGTGCTGTATTCACCGCTGGGGTTTCTGTCGCCGTCGAAACTGCGGTAGGTTGCGTTGCAACGGCAGTACTTCCAGCTCCAGCTTGCTGGAGTTGCATCTGTCTTCTCCGCGAGTTGTCGAGTGCTTGCTGCAAGCGAGCCTTCAAAGTGTGCACATTACTGTACTCTTCTCGAGAGGCAGCACTCATGTAAAGAGTGTGCTCCAATCGTCGAGCAATCTCCCGAGGGTTGTAGTTGACGGAGGCAGGCCGATTTGCACTCTTCATAATCAGAGTCAAGCTACACGTCGACAGAATCAGTCAGCTTCAATTGCCTACGATAAACCACTTCTCTCACGTACATGATCCGGGCGATTTGTTGCCGGGCGCTGCGGTCAGCATCTTTGTCTCGCCATTCACCGCCGTTCGCACCAGGAACAGGGACTTGACCAGATCCACCTTGCGCCGCGTTGTTTTGGCTCGCATCTGCTAATTGTGGTGGCATCGGAATCGGACCACCTGTAACTGCACCGGGAGCGGTGGCAAGTCCTGCAGATGATAGAATTCCTTGCGCGCAGCTCGTAGCTGGGGTGACATTCACCACATTTGGTGCAGATGTCGCTATGACAGTGGGTGCTTGAAGGGCACTTGTAGCCACTGATGCTGTAGACCCCACCACTGTCGGTGCTGTCACAAGGCCTGCTGATGGTGCTGTGGCGGTTGCAACAACGCTGGGGGCAGACTGCAATGCCGTACTCGAGCCGGGCGCCGATGCTATCGCTAAGGTTGTGGTCATCTGAGCTTGCGCAGCATTGCCAGTTGACTGCACTGTCGCTGTCGACGCCGACTGTAGGTTCGCTACCGGTGTCGTCATTGAGCCTGCATTGGTGTCGGCTGTCGGCAGTGCGACGGCGGAGTTGTCTGTTCCTGTCGAAGTCATTGACTACAGCACAATAGCGTCGGTCAGTCAGAAACCAATGGAGTGAGAACTGGAGCGAGGTAATCTCACGCACCGCACTGGCTGTTGTTGAAGCAGCTGAAATTTCTGATTTCTCTGTTGGTACTGCTGCAGGCTCAGGCTGTGTTGCATTCTGTGGAGCTGGCGGCATGGGCTGGGATTGCTCGGACATCGGCAACGCTTCCAGGGATGCTTGATTCCGCCGAACCCACAGACTCGCGTGGACCAGCAGAACACACCACTTGGATCAAAGAGGCCGTTTCTTCACTGCAGCAGAACGACTCGGGCTTCCAAAGAACAAGCTCGGCGGGTTGCACTGTCGATCTCAGCACAGGATCCTGCAGCCAGTGGAGCAACATGCACACACAGAGTCAGTAAAACAATGCAATGAAAGTGTTTGAGTGGTGCCGCGGCGGTCGTTGCAGGCTCAATTCCATGTGAACGGAATTGAAATATTGCCCAGAAAATATTGGGCAATAATCCCATAATGGGTGCGAGCAACACAGCGCGAAGGTCAGGAGGGGCATCTTGCAGCCAAATCAACCGAGACCAAGCGAATTAGTCTGAATGTACCAGACTGACATATTCGTGGCACTTTCGGGTCGAAATAACCACAAGAACCACCTCATCAACCCTCATCAACATGGCAATTGTGACTTACCGAAAGGCCCAAAGTTCGGCTCAAGTAGCTTTACGATTTCCGATCGTACACCGACGAAACCGGGATGGACTTGTAGCCGAGATCAAGGGGGGTATATTTTGCGCGCTTCCAGTCGAGGGCCTTGAATATGGACGCAAATATGGACGCGTGAAGAAGCCACTAGAATTGCCTTTTGTGTTAGGCGCAATTTAGTGTCAACTCTTCCACCGCGGTAAACGAGAAACGGAGAACAGCGGGAAGAGTGATGGTCACCCAAACACACAGGCCACAGGAACTCCAATTCGAAAAGTGCGGAGGTTAATGGATGTTAAATCAATTCTATTAAGTTCGATATTGAATATAGCAATTTTGACGGTGATGACAACTAACCTTCGTTTACTTCCAACGAAGGCTCAGAACAGAACAGTGTGTACTCTTCAAGGTACGGAAATCTCTCGGTAAAGTGCGATTATTGCAATAAATTGGCGGCACAGTCGCTCACACAACAGTTCGATCATACGGGCACCGCGACAGGATCGCCTGGCGAAAGTCGCCGGGCAACGAGTACACACACTCGCTGATCTTCCCTGCTGTCGAGCAGCTATTGCCCACATATGAATTCGCGTACATCTTGATGATTCCGGTCGAGGCAGTCGATTGCACGCGCACTGTCAGCTGGTAGTTGCCGTAGCTGGCACGCCGCATTTGGCACGAGTATGGCGAGAACGCGGTCACCGACTCGGCGGAGCGCCCAGCTCGAGCGCTCACACTCGATAGAGGATACCGGCCGATGGCGAGCATATACGTGCCGCGTGGTAGCTGGCGCAGCATGTACGAATCCTGCGTGTTGAGCGATCCGTCGCGACGGCCTCTGCCAGAGAAGACGCTGTTGTCGTCTCCTTCATCGTCGTTGAGCGCCACCAGCACGAGAGCACCGTCGGTTGGTCGCCGCTGGTACAGAAACATCTTGGAGTCGATAAACGCCGAGTCGCAGTCGCGGTTCACGTCCGAGAAGGTGACGTTGTCGGCGGTTTCCATGGAGAGCACATCGAACTCGACAAGCGCTGACGCGGCCGTGATCTCGAGCGTGTACTGGTCCACCGATACGTAGGTTGGGTAGCGGAAGATGGAGCCACTCACAGTCTCTGTCACCGTACGGGTCTGAGCCGTGGCCACTGCCCATGAGAACGAGAGCAATGTAAGCGTAGTGAGTGCTGACCGAATGGCTGCGCGCATGATCGTCGACAGGGGGAGTTGGTGCAAGGTCACCCAGTCGCTCGAGGGTAGTTTGATTTGAAAATGACATGAACGACTTCGCGGTACAGGCTGACGCGATGGATCACGGCCGGTTTCTCGCTTGCTCGTGGGAAGCCGACAAGTGGCCGTGGCGCCTTCTCGGCGTGTTCCACAACGCGATCATAGGATGGGATGGATTGACTGTGAACGCACGTGGGGCCACTCCATGGGACACTGTACTAATGGACCAAATTTAGAGCTGCCCACACGATCGCACGGCGGCATGATCCCAGGTCGCCAACGGTACTGTACACCTGTCTCATTGCATCGAGTTGATTCGTGCAGTGTGAACGACACCACCGACGAAGTCTAGCACAGTGCCCATTCGTGTATCCATCCATGCGTGTTCAAGCAATAGGTCACAATGGTTTCACACACAAAAATTGTTGGTCTATGAATTCGATAGTGCTTGAAGGCGCTTAGTTACCGAGGAGGTCGTAGTCGTCGAGCTTGTCGTTGTACTTCATGATCGTGCGCTTGATCTTGGAGCTGTCGACCCACGTGACAAAGTCTTCCATCGAGCGCGTGACGAGGAACGCTGGGTCAGTGATGACAGTGGGGCCAACACGCACGTGGCCCTGTTCGACGAACGTGGTCGCCTCCTTGATTGTCTCCGCCATCTTGACACGCACCATCACCACAGGCAGACGACGGCGGCAGAAAGAAGACACGTTCACCACTTCGGCCTTGATCAGACTCTTCTTGGTTTGGATCAAGCCCATGTTGTAGAGCTTCTCGAGCAAACCTTCCGTCGTCTTGATGCGGAACGGATCATTCGCAGGGCGCTTCTTCAAGCGCGCAACCACCTTGGAGATGTGTCCGACAAGGCGGTTGTATTTGTGGTACTGCTCGCGGTCAGGGAGGCGGTAGCGGCGGATGACCTTGATCTCATGGAGGTTGTTTTCGGTCTTCCAGTCGAGCAAGTCGACCTTCTTCAGCAGCTTTTGCTCGTGAAACTTCAACTGACGCATGGCGATGGATCTGTTTGTATGGACTGTTCATTGGTATCGTCCACGACGCGGTTAGTTGACGTGCTTGCACTCGCACATCATTGCACCATCTTACCTTGGGGGCTTGTCCTTTGTGGCTTTTCACCTCCCAGTCGTTCGATTCGTCTTAATTTGGCAACCGTACCATCTAAAAAATGAAACAGGGACTCTTATTCTGCAATTCATATTGTTTTAGGGACAGATGTCCAATTCGGGACCGTCAGATGGACCTTACCTGCCCTTGTCCAATTCGGGATTCGGGATCGACGGCTCCGAGCCAACGAAAAAAGAGCTCCTCGATATCGCGAGACGCAGTGTTGTGCATTGACCACGGAGCATTGTTTGTTGGCCTGGAAGCGACACGATGACCGCGGCCGAGATCGAGAAGAAGCTCAAGAAGAAGAAGCGGAAGCAGTCCTCGGATGAGACGCCCGCCGTCGCCGCTGACCAGGGCAACGATTTCATCGCGCCCGAGTCCAGCACGCCCAAGCTCGACACGTCCAAGTGGCCGCTGCTGCTCAAGAACTACAACCTGCTGAACGTGCGCACGGGCCACTACACGCCCATCCCGTCCAGTACCAGCCCGCTCAAGCGCAACCTCCACGATTACGTGCGCTACGGTGTGATCAACCTCGACAAGCCAGCGAACCCATCGTCGCACGAGGTAGTGGCATGGATCCGCCGCATCCTGCGTGTCGACAAGACCGGCCACTCGGGTACGCTCGACCCCAAGGTCACTGGCTGTTTGATCGTGTGCATTGACCGCGCGACGCGTCTCGTCAAGGCGCAGCAGGGCGCTGGTAAGGAGTACGTCGCCGTCGTGCGCCTCCACAGCGCGATCGAGGGCCAGGCCAAGCTGGCGCGTGCGATCGAGACGCTGACCGGCGCGCTGTTCCAGCGTCCGCCACTCATCTCGGCGGTCAAGCGCCAGCTGCGCATCCGCACGATCTACGACAGCAAGCTGATCGAGTACGACCAGGACCGCCACCTCGGTGTCTTCTGGGTGAGCTGCGAGGCCGGCACGTACATTCGTACGCTGTGTGTGCACTTGGGTCTCGTGCTCGGCGTCGGTGGCCACATGCAGGAGCTGCGCCGTGTGCGCTCCGGTGTGCTCGGTGAGAGCGACTCGTTGGTGACCATGCACGACGTGCTGGATGCGCAGTACCAGTACGATACCTTCAAGGACGAGTCGTACCTGCGCCGCATCATCCGCCCGCTTGAGGTGCTGCTCACGACGTACAAGCGCATCGTGGTCAAGGACTCGTCGGTCAACGCCATTTGCTACGGCGCCAAGTTCATGGTGCCGGGTCTGCTTCGCTTCGCCGACGACATTGACATTGGCGAGGAGGTGGTGCTGATGACCACCAAGGGCGAGGCCATCGCCGTGGCCATCGCGCAGATGACCACGGCCGTGATGGCCACGTGTGACCACGGCGTCGTGGCCAAGGTCAAGCGCGTCATCATGGAGCGCGACACGTACCCACGCCGCTGGGGCCTCGGCCCGATGGCGCAGAAGGTCAAGGGCCTGGTCAAGGAGGGCAAGATTGGCAAGTTTGGCAAGGTGAACGAGAACACGCCGGCCGAGGTCTCCAAGCTCTACGGCGCCAACGGCGCGGCTGCTGCTGCCGACAAGAAGCCACTGATCGAGGAGGTCAAGGCGGAGGATGACGACGCTGACGAGTCGGAGCGCAAGAAGCAGAAGAAGGAGAAGAAGGAGAAGAAGGAGAAGAAGAAGAACAAGCGGGATGCCGAGGAGGCCGCCGTGGCACAGCCAGGCGAGTCCCCCGAGAAGAAGAAGAAAAAGAAGAAGAAGAAGGAGTCGAGCGACTCGGAGTAAGCTCGCTGCTTTCGCTACAGTAGGACTACTACTGCGGACAGTGCGGTCGGTCGCCCGCAGTGGTGCTTTTTTCTTTTTCTCTTTTCTGCTTTTCACGAAAAATTTATCTTGAGCTCGTTGTACCTGTATCCATTTGTCAATTTCGAATGCATGGATGCCTGTGCTGAAGGACTCGCGCAGTGAACCACAGTGTGGTTACCACAGTGCATACTACTGCAGTAGTACTACGTAGGACTCACGCAGCTCATCTGTGAACCACGCGTGCATATTACTATCACGTACTACGTAGTAGTATTAACACTAGTAATACTACCCTGTGTCGTACCGGTCATCGAGGATGTCCTCGGTGGATGGATGGATGCCCAGCGTTGCCTCTGCATTGGTGGGTTTTCTTTTCTTGTTTTGATTTTCTTTTCTTTTTTCTTTCATTATGAGACCTAGGACCTGCCCTGCCATCTATTCCTTCTATTCGTCGTCCATGCCTTCGAACTCGTCGTCGTCATCGTCGTCGTCATCGTCGTCTTCATCCTCGTCCTCCATGGCGGCAAGCGAGTCCTCGATCTCTTCGTCCTCCATGGCGGCCCACTGCGCCGGGGACGGGTCAGGGTACCGCGACAGGTACGGCAGCAGCGCCATTTGTCGCGAGATCTTGATGGCGCGCGCTACCTGTCGCTGCTGCTTGGCCGTGAGACCCGTGAAGCGGCGCGGACGGATGCGGCCCGTTGCCGCGATGAACAGGCGAAGCAGGTCCGTGTCCTGTTCCCATCATCCCACTCGTCAGTATCCTAAACCCACTCAAATGATGACTGCTGTCGTAGCTTACCATGGCGAGCTCGACAACATCCGGGTGGTTGGCGCGCACAAAGTACTTCCACGGCTTCTTGCCAGCCGAGACCATGGGCTTGCAGGCCTCCGGTTTCATCCAGTTGAGCATCTCGGGCGAGTACGCCATGCCCTGGTCCCACCGCAAGAACGGGTTGGTCATGTCCGGCGTGTAGTTGTCGTCGTCGTCGTCGTCCGAGTCGTCGTCGCTGTCGTCGGCGTCACCCTCGGTCGCCATCATCAGCGACGAGTCACGGTAGGGCATTTCCTATCGAACAACAATCCTATCGTCAGTGGCTGTGTCTATCTCGGACGTAGGCTTCCTCCATATATATCGAAGAACATACCGCGTAGACACGGTCGTCCTCGACGTCGCGCTTGCCCGTGTCCATGCTGGCCAGCTCACGCTCGTACTTGGCGGCCCACTCGGCATCCGAGAGCTCCTCGTCACCATCCTCCAAAAACTCCTCCTCGTCGCTGTCGCTGTCAGCCAGCATACGTTCAAGCTGTGCGATCTCGTCCTCGGTGGTCTCTTCGTCGCTGTCGCTCTCCGAGTCGTCCTCCTCTAGAAGCAGGTCGCCTCCCTGCAGCGCCTTGATGAATTCGGGGTCCAGTTCATTGCCCCAGTTTTCGTCGCGCGTCTCCTTGCTCATGTACTGCACGTCCGGTGGGATCTCGGTGAGCTCGTCCTCCAAGTCCACGAATTTTTCGCTCAGCTTCTTCTTCTCACCTAGTTATGGCAATGTCGCTGAGCAAATCTGTGCGGTGCGTGGGTGATGCAAGTTATTCACACTCACGCTTGTCCTTCTTGGACGAGAACGCGCGCACGGCGAGGAGCTGCTGTGCAGAGGACGCCTGCTGCGAGGCGCCCTTGAGCGCGGAGCTCTGAGCGTTCACCGCGGCCTGGCGGCGCAGCGCTGCAATTGAGCACAGAGTCGTTAGTGTCGTCTTGCGGATCCATTGCGATCGATCTACCGCACGCCCATGCATCGCGACTGCGTGCAAAAAGCAATCGACAGATGCGCGAGCACATGCGCTTTCATTCTAGATGTATAGGGGCACGCACCGACGAGTGCAGGACGAAGCCACACGCGAACCATATTGCCTTTATCGTCGCCCCAACGAGCACTGCGTGTGGAAGGACAAGCGAACCACTGGTGTTGTGGCGGCCCGTGTCCCGAACATGGTTAATTCAGTAGATCCAAATACGGGACAGATTGTGCGGATAAAAATGGACGGAGATCTCTAAAACCAGTAGCCATCTCGAGATTGTGGAAATTTGCGATAGCAATGAGTAGGTTTTGAGGATGTCCATTATCGAATATGCTAGCCAAACTATACAAATGCACTACGCCGTGGCAGACCGTCTCGGTTAAAGCGCAGCGCAGCCAGCAGGGCGGGCAACAGGTCGATTGCCTTGCACACTGTATATCTTCCTTGCTCGTCTTTCTTGTCGGTGATTGAGCATCAATCCACGACAGGCAAAGCCGAGCAGTCACTACGGGGGGGCGAGGTCTGCCTGGGCCAGCTAGTTGCCGGATCCGGCATTCGACGCGGCCATCAACTCTATCTTCTTCCAATTCTCGGATCCCTTCTCCTTCTTGTCTGTCAGTGCTTGCTCCTTGGCCGCGTATTCCTTGGCGCACTGGTCGTACAGGGCCATGTCGTAGTCCATGTAGAGCTTCAACACATTCTGCAGACACGACGATCATCAGTTTGTTTTTCAAGCACCGAGGCACCCGAGAGCCACCAAGATCAACGAACCTGAGCTAGTCCTTCCACTGTTGTGTTCCAGTGGCCCATCGAGTTCTTGTGCAGCGGGCCGTAGATCACGGGCAGAATCAAGTGCGCGTGCTGCTTGCTGAGGCACCCGTTGTTGACCAGGTGTTCATTGTTCCACAAGAACAACGTTCGTTCCGAGACTTGAAAGTGCTGGCTACCGAGCCACTTGGCGAGTGCCTGGAAGAGTGGCTTATGAACCTGCTGCAACTGCTCGGCGCCCATGAGCTCCAGGATCTCCTCGAGTTCGTTGAGGAAGGTCACTTGCTTCGACGAACACGACCACGGCCAGTATCGAATGATACCCTGGATGATGGGTACCGCCGTATCCGGGTCCTTCTCCACATACTGTGTGATACAGTAGGAGAGCTGCTGGTGGTACATCGACACGCACTTTGGCTTGTGCAACGGAACGAGGGCACGAATCAAAAACTGCAGGTGCTCAGCCTTGAGTGGCATCGCAAAGCCGTTGATGATACTGCCCAAAATCTCGAGCAGTTCGCCAACGCCGTTGTGTCGCTCCGTCTCGTACACGAAGCGGTAAAACACGTTGCTGATGGCCTTGCGGATGAATGATCGGTGGGACATAAACTTGCCGTAGATGCGGTGCAAGATGGTCTTGAGATAGTCTCGCTCGCGCGGGTCCTCGCTGTCAAACAGATCGATGATCGACGTGCAGAATTTTTGGTCGACAAACTTCTTGGCGACCTTGGCGTTGACCTCGCCCGACACGATGAAGCGCAAGAAGAACTCGTACACGACTTGGAGATGCGGCCACGACGCTTCAAGCACCGGCTCGTCCTCTTCAGGATCAAAGTCCTCCGTTTGTGGCGGCAGTGCGCGGCAGATGTTGGCCGACTGGTGAACAAGCGATGCCGATTAGCTTCCATCATGCACCCCCTAGACACACACATCGTTCAGAGTACCCAGAACGTACCACCATCGCCATGATGTCTGGCATGAGCGCCTCCGTGAAGATCTTCTGACCACCCGGGTTGTTCACATAATCGACGAGCTCCAGCAGCGTCTGGCGCTTGAGGTCCTTGCCACTACATATTGAGAATCAATGAGACCAATGGCCACGCGACGCTGCTACTGCATCAACAAGAGCCATACCGTTTGTCGGACGTCGGGTCGTCAAAGTTGAAGATCACCGAGCACAACTCCAACTTTTGCTGGAACAGAGCCTGCCATATACATCGATCGAATCGTCAGTGCTCGCTGGCAACATCACAAGACAGAGTTCTATGAGACGAGCCTCACCTCACGCCGTTGCAGCGCTGTATCCTTGAGATGCGGCAGGTCCTTGAGTGCCTGGATCTTTTGGTTTCTCGCCAAGAACGAGCGGCGTCGCTCACGCTTGGGCAGCGACACGTCCGAGCGCGCGACCTCTCCAACAGGCGACGACGCCGACGCCGCGCCACCTGGGCCCGGCGTAAGCTTAGCTCCATCCATATCTACTCGATCAGGGGACAAACCAATAGGGGCTTCACCCGTGTTGCTCAGTTTTCGCTTCACCGTCTGAAGCATTCCCTTCATCGCCGCACCACCGAGACGATCCGTTCGATAGCTAACCGCGCGGGCTTGCTGTCTGTGTACACACAGTAGAGAATCGTGAGCTTCTGCACTGTATCTCCATCATAATATGAGGGGGGGAGGCATGTGCAACGTGTGACTCGCCCCCCCCATTTCCCGAGTCAGCGGCCATCATAAAATAGCCTCCCTCCCCACGCCCTTCCCCCTCGAGCCCCTCCCCCCTCACACAACACAGCACGAACAGATCGTACCTCTTGTCCGCACTCTACTCGCGACTGAGCCCCCCCGCAGTGGATTTTCAATCGCGCCGTCGCGAGAGCGAGCCAGCGATGTCCGGTTCAGGAAGCGCGGTTTTTCGACGCGACGCGGCAGCCGATGGATCCCCACGCACAGACACAAACACGGGGCGGACACGCGTACTCAGCGGGTGCTCAACGAGTGCGTTCTCTCCCTGCTTCCCTTGCGGCCACGACGGAGCGTTTGCGGTCGCTCGCTCTTGCAGCACACCTGCTTGTTTGGGTTTTCTTCCTTGTCCCCACACTACAGAGACAGCGCGACACAGGAACCTCTCTAAACTGATACCGTCTCATGATCGCGCTCCTTTGCGAAAACAAGGTGGAACACTGAATCGCTGTCCGCACATGATATCTCTCTAAGCCCTTGTTTTGAAACAATATGGTCGGAAAGCCCCTCAATTTGGGAGCGAGCTGGCGTGCAGAAGATAGCATCTGTGAATTACGCCCAGAGTTGCTGTGGGAGGGAAGCTGCCAGACCCCTTTGGGCTTAAATTTATCACGCCGCCAAAAATACTCAGGCTCGATGACTTCACCTCGCTCTGTTTCCAAGGGCAGAATGAAGCAGGCGACAGTGTGCCGTGTTGTTGTTACAGAGTCCCGTCGAGTACAGTACCGGTACCGTAAAAAATTGCAAGCGTGTTTTGTGGCCGATTTTTTACCGAACAAATTCCAAGTAGTGTGGTCCACATCACCAGTCGCATCTGATGTCATTGGGCAACTCGCGAAAATGATCCGGTGGAGAGATGTCGAGCTGTCGCTCCGTGCTACGCTGCAACGAGACACCGTGCTCCTCGTACCACCGCTGCATCGAGAGGCCAATGTCAACAGAGACAGATCGGGCTCGGTCGCGGTCGTAGTAGAAGTCTCTTTCGCGCAGATCGCCCGGCTTTCCATTCGCATTGACGTGGATCCATTCAACGGAGAGACTCATGGTATGGCAGGCAGAGGAGAAACAAGAATGCACTCGAAACCCATGCATTGTTGGTCTGATCTCTATTCACAGTGCGATCCATCAGCAGTTTTCTATGCATCAGCGACGAGTATGAGCTGGTGCACCCGGTCTGCACACCTCCGACGCATCGAGACGAGAAGCGACTGGACGAAGGTGAGACCGACGCCACCACAACTGCAGCGACAGCACTCGCAGCAGCGGTCAAGCAGTGTATGACTGTGTTTCAGGCGGCGCAAGTCGCGGTGCGTTTCACGATCAGAGTTCTATGCTTTCCACCAAAGTAACCAGAAGTGATGGATTACCTAGGCCTGTACTGGGTGCAGTAATGAGCGCGCAGCGTTCGAATTTGAGCTGCTTCAACACGCACCAAACGTCGACATCCTCTTGCTACGCTCCGCACGTACGGGTGTAGCAGCGCATGTGTTCGTATCCCTCATAGAGCATCAAGAGGTGGTGGCCCAAGAGCGAGACCATCCAGAACAGTACCCAACGCCCAGGACCGACCACTTGGCGGTGCAGTCGTCTCTAGTGTTTCAAGTCGCCATGGCCATCAAGAGCTTGGATCTCACATCGTGGAAGGTTCAAGCGCTGTTTCCCGATTCAATGAAGCTATCAGAGCTCGTGACAGAGGTACCACCGCTCTCAAGTGTGGCGTCCAGCGTGGACCTCGTCAGCAGTTGTCGCCAGGTACAGTGCAGTCCATTCGAGCAAAAACCCTGCGCCTGTGCGACCTAACAGGGCCTCTATTGTGCAGAATTTCATCGCGCAGTGGAGGCGAAGACGAGATTTCGTTGCCGAGTTGCGGACACGCTTCCCAAGTGAGTGTCGTGTCTGTAGCGTAATCGACGGCTGGCACGACTGACCCATTCTTCATCTAGTACTGGAGATGGATGCAGTCGATTTCTCTCAAGTCGTCTTCCTGCTCCAGCTTCCAGCAGATGGACACCGCCCGATGATGCTCTTTGTGCTCTGTCTCCAGTTCACGCGTGAGTACTTCCTGACCAATTGCACCAGTGATCTCTGCGTGGACACTCTCGACGGTCGGTCCAGCGAGTCCAAGTTTCCAATCCACTTGCCTAGCTCCTCGTCGCTTTATGAAGATGACAACAAACACCAGACTCGTATCGAAACGGACCGCTTCCAGTCGGCGCTGCTAGCTGCTGTCAGTAGCTACCGGGATCAGTTGCTGGCTTATCAATAGATCAATGCACACAGTGTGGATATGGTAATTCAAAGTCGCGTGGGTGGATTAAGGTCCTTACGACGCCTACTCGTGCATGCAAAAGCGCTACTTGATCAGCATACGCCCGTCCCTCATCAGAGCGAGAGCGGCACCACCATGGACCTTAGCAGTAGAAGAGACCACCGGT
>JAADXF010000332.1:0-22692 GCA_023337575.1 Pythium chondricola | reverse complement strand
CAACGTGAAGATTGGCGCCAGTTTGTTCTGCTCGTTGCGTTCGATAAAGCACTTGATAATGTGGCCGCGGCCACACTCGAGCGGGTGATTGACAAACTCAAGCAATTGGTCGGGCATGAACGGCACGCTCTTGGGGTTGAAGAACTGCGCGGTGATCTTTTTGGGCCCGCTGTGACGGCGCTTCTCGCGTCGGCGCTCGCGCTTGCTATCACGGCTGCTCCAGTCCGTCTCCTTATCCTCATCCAGTGCATCTCCATCGCCACCGTCGTAGTACCGCTTGGCTTCCGGGTCGCTACTCTCACCATCCTGGTTTTCGTCATCACGGAGAAGGTCGTCGTCCGTGAGGCTGTTGCGCTTCAGCTTACGCAGTTCGTTGTACACGTCCTTTCGCTCGGCCTCCTTCGCAGCTGGCTTGGCCAGCAGGCGGTCGTCGTGGTCCTCCTTGTCATCACGTGCCACCTTCGGGTCACTACCGAGCATGGGCTTGGCGTCCGCGGGGGCAGCCTTGGCCTTACTCGGTGCCGTCGTCTTGGACTCGATCACGATCTCAGGGTCTTCGTCGTGGGAGCTGAGTACCATGCGGCGTGGCTCCTGCTGCTGACCGTGGAATGAGTGCTTGGGGCCAGGCTTGGCCTCTTCCAGGAACGGGATCTCCTCCACGTCCTCGATCGATTCCTCCAAGTCAATGGTCTTCTTTGCATCCAATTTGATCGACACTTTGCCCTTGGCGTGCTCGTGCTTCTTGACTAAGATGACTTCGTCCTCGGGCACATTTGGTCGAGAGGAGCCACTGAATGGCACGGCGCGGCCACCTGCTGACGCCGCCACTGCGGTCGATGGCCGCTCGCTGTCGATCTCAGCAACTGGCGCGGTCACAGTGGTGCGTGTGCCGCGGTTGATCGACGCAGTCGTGTCATTCAGCACGTCTAGTGTCGACTTCCTTGGCGCCTGCGTCTTGGTACTTGCACTTGAGTTGGGATAGCTGCTCATAGCGGGAGGACTCGTCGCTCGCATGATACTGGGGGTTGGCTGTGCCACGCTCGACGACAACGTGATCTTGGGTGGAGATTTCTCTTTGATCGACGAAGAGAACGGCACGGAGGCGATCGCGTCGTCATCCACGCCACCAATCGATGCAGAGAATTCTCCAAAGACATCCACGGATCGTTGGGGAGTCGGCTTGGCCGCTGGTGCTGGTGGTGATCGTTTTGGTTTGCTCTCTGCGTCCGTCCTTGTTGGCGTCGCACTCGCACTCGGTGGTCGCATGATCTTCTTCTCGGCTGGGGCAGCGCGAGGACTGGCGACGTCCTTGGCGGTTCCATCCGACGCAGAGGTCTTGCTATCGTCACTGTCTTTAGCGTCGCTCTTTGGTGGCGGTGCCATGGCTCTCGTGTTAGGAGGAGCAGTGCTAGGCGGAGCGCCGACTGGCTTGGCACCTGTCGGTGGCGGCCCGCTGGACGGCGGACGAGCCGCGCCTCGGATCTTGGCAACAGAGGCACTTGGAGCAGCACCAGACGGCGGTGGGCCACTGGGCGGAGGGAGCGAGCCCTTGGCTCGCACTGCTGCCACCGCCGACGTCGCTCCCTGTGGTGGTGGGTTGGATGGAGGGGGCAGTGCCTTCTTTTTCTTCTTCTCGCCGCCTTCATCGGGCTAATCCAGTGCCATGAGAAGACTGTAGGTCACCTACCACCATAGAGAGGGGAGTACTCACTTGCTTGTCTTCAGCTGCCCGTTCCTTTGCTTCAGGCGGCGGGCCCTTGGGTGGCGCTCGTGCACGGCGGGG
Source organism: Pythium chondricola (assembly GCA_023337575.1). Lineage (NCBI taxonomy): Eukaryota > Oomycota > Peronosporomycetes > Pythiales > Pythiaceae > Pythium > Pythium chondricola. The sequence goes on along the minus strand of JAADXF010000332.1, from coordinate 20,909 downwards.
TCTGCACAAACACAGAATCAGCATTATGCATGCGATGGACTCGTGACGAGGCAGAGGTCGTACGCCGAAGCCTCGGCGGCCATGTCCAATGCGTCCTTGGTCTCCTTGTCGTCGCTCATGGTGACGGCAGTGGTGGCTCAGCCACCGTGGCTGGCAAATGCTACGGCGTCGGTACGCCACCGTCCAGTACTTTGTCGGATTGGCGGCTGGCTATTCTTGAGCGGTTCGCATAACGGACGTGCGCAAAAAACGACTTGCTCGGGTTCGATTTTCCTCTATATAAAAGTGCATAAAGATGACCTTCTACCGACGATCGAAGGACTAGTCAGCGACTAGTAAAGGAGATAATGCTTACTTGCGGGCCTCTGGGCAGCCGCTGCCGGGGGTACGCGTCTGGATATCGCGCACCAGTTTGTCCGAGAGCTTGCGGCTCTCCATGAGGTCCTTCATGTGCAGAATCGGGTGCACGCCAACCGAGGCGATCGACTGGCCCGAGATCAGCTCACTGTACTTCTGTGGGTGGAAGTTGGCCATCGCGTCCTCGTTTGTGGTGGCAGTAGGGGAGACGCTCTCAACGACGTTGAAGAGGGCGTCAATGTCGTTCATCTTCATGAACGGGCACGTCGCACAGCCACCAGCGGTCGAGCAGCCTTCACCACCAGCGACGCCAGGAACCAGCTCACCGCCCTCAGTCGCAACCGCATCCGCAGAGACCGGAAAGATGATCTCCACCTCTGGCTTCTTCGAGCCTGGCTGAGATCGCAACGTCTCCTGGACACCGCGCACGATCGCCGTGATCATACCAGCCTCCGTACCGAGCACAAAACTCAAACGCTCCGTCGACTGCTTCTGCACCGCCTCGCGCGTCTTGTCCTTGATAAAGTTGAGGATGTTGGACGTGGATCCCACCACACCTCGGTTTTCGTTCTGCGCCTCCATCGCGAGCGTGAACATCTCGCCAGGCACTTCAAAGTGGGCCGTGTGGTAAGCGTGGCTGTACTCGTCGCGCACACGGTGGGTCACCTTGTCGCCGAACATGTGGTGCACCACACAGTTACCCTCCTTGAAGTAATCGAATCGCTTGAGCAGCGCAGTGATCGTCTTCTGGTTGTGCGCTGGGTGGATCTGGCGGATCTTGTCATCTGGGAGCTGCTGGATGTGCTGGAACATTTGCTCGAGGTTCTCGCCCATGTACGTGTCCGGGCCGTACCACACGTTGATGTCCGGCACCTGCGCAAACGCCTGGAGGATCGTCTGCACGACGTTGGACGACGTGCACGTGATGGTCGGGATGATATCGTGTGCGAACGCCTTGCTGCGCAGCGACGTGTTGATGTACACGACGTGGAGACTGTTGGGCGTCTTGGCGGCCTTCTGCAGGTATGCGATATACGCCTGCTTCTCGGCTGACTCGGCGAGACTGCAGCCAATCTTCTGCTCGGTGAGACGGTAGACTGGGATGTGTGGGTAGTTGTTCGAGTCCAAGTTGGCACGTACGCTCTCGGACATGAAGTCGACGCCGAGCACGGCCACCGACTGGATGCCCTTGGCCGCCATCTTGGCGGCGGCCTCGCCCATCGCCAACGAGTCGGCGATGAACGTGTGTGGCCACGTGAGCGACGACAGGATACCCTGCAGCTCTGGGTCCATGTAGAAGTGGGCAACGACGCCCATCTTCTTCTCGTGGAGCAGCGCGTCGAGCTCCTTGACGACCTGCATGTCGGGCTTGAGGTAGTTGGCCTGCGCCTCGGCGAACGAGCCCTGCGCCGAGATCTCATTCTTGGAAATCTACAGTAGAGGGGGGAAGAAACCAAGCAATCAATCACCCTGTTGTTTGTGGGGCCCATAACTTGACGAAGAACGCACCAGAATCGACGGGAAGGGTCTGTCCCAGGAGGCCGAGAGCGACGCTGCCGCCGTGGAGCGAGCGCGGAGCAGCGTGTGCGGCGCGGCGGTCGAGGTGGCGGCGCGGAGACCGCGACGGGAGAGCGCGGCGAGCATGGCGCTTGCTTGATGGAAGAAGGGGGGAGGAGGAGGGAGGGGGGAGTTTCCGCGAGAGGGGAAAATGCAAGTGAACAGAGTTAGACTTTAGACCACCGGCAACGTCACTTGCGTCCGCTCGGCTATGGGTTGTTGTTAGTCTGAACTGTGCTCCTTGGTCTTATCGAAACACCCCGGACAACGAAAATTTCAAGGTCTCAGCTGAATGGTATCGTTCCAGAACACGGTAGGTTGGTCCATCTGTGGTCTGTCTTGTGATTTCCAAGCTGAAGCGAATAGTACCTTGTTCTGCGACAAGACTGGGTGACGCGGCACGATCTGTGTCCACTTCAGTTCAGAATAGGGTGCTTGATGAACCCGGCCAAGGTGGCGAGGTTCAACCTCGAGCGAGTGACACGAGCGCGTCGAGAGTGAGTGGCTGCCAGCGGCTGGTCCAGTTCACGGAGATGCTGCTCTCTCTGCCGCGGTGGTTCATGTGAGTACTATTAATACGGTAGGTCTTTCCGTCAGCGTTCCACGCTGCTAATACAAGTCAGCACCAAAGCTACATCTTCGGTATCCCACGGGTCATCCATGATTCCGGGGATCCATCACTTCAACCATCCTTTTTGCATTGTCCACAGCAATCGCTCCCACATGTCCATCGAGGAACGTGATCAAGTGGCGACAGTGGTGTGCACAGGCGGGTTGAGACCTGAATCATGGGTTCTGACCCAACACCCCATATCTCAGAACCCGTCAAGTCACAAATATACTGATTTAGCAGAACGTCAGATCCATCGCTTCTTGTAGAAGAAGACGGTGGTGGCGCACGCAAGCACGAGTACGATCAACCACCAGTACAGGTAGCCGTACGTGAGTCGAAGCTCGGGCATCACGTCAAAGTTCATACCGTAGAGACCCGTGAGGAACTGGGCCGGCAGGAAGATCGCGGCCACGAGCGTCAGCACAAAGCTCACGTCGTTTTGCTGGCCTGCACGGACGTTGCTGAGCTGCTCGACCAGGCTCTTGCACGAATCCAGGTGCTTGTCACAGTCCTCCTGAATGATCGCGATGTGGTCCTGCACATCCCGAAAGTACCGTAGAATCTCGCCCGTGAAGTCGTGTGACTCGGACATTTGCACCACCACTTCGTGCAATGGTTTGCACAGCCGCTTGAGCCCCTTGAGCTGCTTGGCGCAGTTGTGGAGACGCGTGTCATTAAACTTGTTCGGATCCAGCAGCACCAATCGCTCCAGCATCATCAGCTTGGCCCCGAGCGTGTGCACAATGGGTGTGAGGTCATCCACACACGCGTCGATGATCGTGTACGCCAAGAACTGGGTGCCATTCTGGCGGATCTTGGAGTACGACGTCTCGAGGCGGCCCTTGATCACTCCCCACAGCGGACTCGAGCCTTCCTGGACGCTGATGAGCACGTCTTTCATCATGTAGACACTGATCTGCTCCGGTTTGGTCATGATTCCACCCGAGCCCAACTCGTTGAGGCGGTCTTCTAGTTCATGCTTGTCCATTTGCTCAAACTGGGATGGGCCTTCATCCTTGTCGTACAGCGAGTTGCGGTACATGCGCTGGTAGCCGCGCAGCTTGACGGTATCCACGGGACGAACCGTCTGCAGGATCAGCGACGAGTGTTCATCGTACGTCTCGTACTTGGGTCGTTCACGGTCAATGTCTAGGGCGTCTTCCACCGCGAGCGGGTGCAGGCGATACCTCACCGAGAGCCGACGGATCAGCAGCGCGTTGTACCCTTCCACGTTGATCCACCGCACGGCGGCCCAGCTCGGTTTCTTCGAGTAGATAAACTTTTCCACGTTGTTGATCGGGTAGACGCTGCGGATTCGGTCAGGTGAGTACTCGATGGAGCCCAGCACGGCCTCGTGTTTGTCGTGGCCAAAGTCCGGCGCCATTTCACGGATGAATTCGTCTTTGAAGAGCTTCGCCAGCTTGATCTCTTGGATCGCGTACTGGAATTCATCGAACGAGATCCCACCGCTGTGGTCTTCGTCCACTTTGGCGATGAACGACTGGAACTCGTCGTCGTCCGCACAGAAGATGCCCATCGCCTCGAGGCCACGACGGAAGCCGTCGTAGCTGACCATGCCCTGCACTGTATGTGTATCAATGTCAGTCAAGAGCACCTAACGTACTAGTGCTGTCAAGGGTACAACACGCACCGTCCGGGTGAAAGAGGCAAAAGACTCGGGAGAGTTTGGCCTTGGTCAGGTCGTAGTACGGGTCCATGAGTGTCAAGTGGTCTGGCTCCTCCGGGATCGCCATGGCCTCGGACCAGTCCACTGAGTTGGAGTGGCGCGCGATCTGGTCCACCGATCCAATCGACACAAAGTGGCCAATGTCCTTGCCATGGAGCGTCTCCTTCGGTCCGCTTTGCGCCCGCGGCTTGGCCGAGGAGAACCTCTTGACCGGTGACGCTGGCTTGGACTGCAACGTGAGCACAGGCGCGTTGGTGGTCGTCATGAGCATCGGGATGTCAATGGGCTGGCGGCTCAGCGCGCTTGCACGTCGTGTAATGTCCTGGAACGTGCTGTGACGTGTGAGCAGCGGTCCGGTTCCCTGGCGGATGCCCTCCTCCGAGTTCCAATCGCTCGGCTCATTGTTGGCGAGCGTGCGGAAGCTCGCGGTCGCAGTGGAGCGCTCCTCGGGATTCAGCAGACTGCTTTGCGGTGTGCCGATGCTCGCGCCGTGGGCGGTGCTGGCGAGGTGGAGCTCGACGTCGTGCGTGACGACGGTCGCAGTGGATGGCTCCTGCAGGTGCGCGCCGCTGCGCTCCTCCGCATCGCTCAGGTTGCGGTAGGAGAAGTCCGCCTCCTCCTGAGCACGGTCCATGGTGTCCACAGTATAGTGCTGAGCGGGGAGGCGATCGGCCCGTCGCCATCCCCGGCAAGAGTCGCATTGGTTGAATCCATTCAGAGGGTCCACTAATAGAGATGGTTTTAAAGAGCCAAGTTAACTCATAGTCGTAGATTACTGTTGATGATTTGTCACAAGACGTGATCTTGAAAGGGTGCATGATGTCGTGATGCTCGTCGATCTGCTCTCGAGTGCGTTCGTCACAACGGGATCTAGATCATGGGAAAAACTCCATCGAAATAATCGGAAAAAGGGAAATTTAACCCCACTTTCCCATTATTCACAGAGAGCCCTAACGTTACAAACCATTGCGGAGGTGGCTGCTGACCAGCTCCTTTCATTTTTTAAAAGCGTACTCATACTTTGACTACTCTAGCTAACTTATGGCTACTTTTCCGTGTCTCTCTCTAAATCTGATACATGCCATCGCTGCCCAGCGACACGTTGAATCGCGTCGGCTCCTCGTGCGAGTCCAGCGCCGAGCGTCCGGTCATGCGCACGGGCGAGTCCGCCAGAATCACATGCTCTTCCTTCTTCTCCTCCTCCTCCTCCTCCCCTCCACCCTCAACGTGGCGGTCCTCACTCACGACACTCAACCCCAGGTACGACTCGAGCACGCCCTCGAGGCGCTGCACGGCGTCCTGGGCCGTGGGCCGCCGTCGTGGGTCGAACGACAGGCAGTCGGCGATCAAGAACGCCACGACGCTCGGACACGCCGGCGTGATGGACGGCTGCAGCGCGCCCATGCTCAAGAGCTCCAGCATGGCCACATCACTCAGCGGCTCGCCATTCGACAGCGTAATGTCCGAGAACGGCAGCTCGTGGCTGTCCAGCTCGGCCAGGATCACACCGAAGGCGTACATGTCGACGGCTTGTCCGTGGGCCGCGCGACGCCCTGACAACGCCTCGGGCGCGATCGACCGACTGCTGCGACTGCTGGCACCACTGATCCCGTCCATCGTGTGCCTAGGCCCCTTGCTGTAGCACATGCTAAAATCGGCGAGCTTGGCCGTGAACTTGTCGTCCAGCAGCACGTGGCGCGACTTGAGGTCGCAATGGCACAGCGCCGGGTCCAGGCCATGGAGAAACACGAGCGCCTCGGCCACGTCCAGAGCGATGCGCACCTTGCGTGCGTTCCAAGTGTTGGCGTCCGAGTCGTTCTGGGTCAGCCGCAGCATGCGTTCCAGGTCGCCGTTACTCATGAATTCCACCACGAGCTGGAGGTCGGCGTCGCACGTCCACGAGATGCCCAGGAACTCGATGATATTCTCATGGCTGAGTCGACCGAGGGACTTGATCTCGTCCACAAAGCGCTCGAAACTGCGCGCGTCGTGGGCGCGCTTCGGGTGGAGCCGCTTGACCACAACCGTCTCGTGCTGGCAGCGTGCGAGCCACACGACGCTGTGGCCGCCCTGCGTGATCTGCATCACGAGTTCAATGTCCAAGATGTCGATGCGCCACTTGAGCAGCTCCGGGTCCTCCCACATGTCCATGGGTCCGTACCGGTGCGTGGCCGAGACGAGGGAGCCGTAGCTGTCACCGTCAAGCAGAATAGGAGCTCCTCCTCCTCCTCCTCCTCCTCCTCCCATGCCTCCATTAGTACCAGAGTAGGAGGTGCGTCGCTTGGGTGGAGGCAGGCGCGCCACAAAGATGGAGACCAGCATCACGACTCCGACAGCGCCAACGAAGACGTAGTTGAGTAGTCGCGTGGACACGGACGAGGTTGTTGTGGACGCTGGCTCTGGATTCGTGGACGGAGTGGACGGCACTGGGGGACGACTGGACGAGGACGGAGAGGATGACGACTGCTGCGTGCATACGGTGTACTTGCCACGCAGGAGCACGGAGGACGCGCACGTGCCTTCGTCCACCGCGAACGCGGACGCGTCGATCTCCAACACGCGCAGTCGCGAGGCTAGAAAGTCACGCTGGTCGGCGGTGAATGTGAGCTTGGAGAGTGGGTTGCCACGGAGGTCCCTATAGAAAACAGAGTCAGTGAGAGACGCTGACGAGAGAGAGCGAGTGATGGAACAGAGGCCAAGGGACTCACAGGTGCGTGAGATTGGGCATGGCGAAGACATCGGTCGGGAACGTGGTGAGCGCGTTGCCCTGCAGGTTTCTATTGACATGAACCATCCATACACATCGACAGTCAAGTGGGCGGGTGATGGAGGTAGGTGGGTAGGACCGAGGGCGACTCACAGGCGGCGCAGGCGCGAAAAACCCGTGAGCTGCACGGTCTCGAGCTTGTTGCCACCGAGGTCGCTGCATTCAGTCGTAGAAAAGTAGACACCATCACGGTGAGATCATACCCAGCCAGCCAGTCGAAACCTACACATCAACGTACAGCGTCTCGAGGCTGTCGCTCATCGCGGCGACGTCCGGCGGTACGAGACTCAGTCCACAACCGCCGAGGAATCTGGTGTCCATCGCATACAGTCAGTAAACAACAAAGATCGTTCGTGTTTGTGTGGGGGTAAATCTAGCCCGGCAATCACTCACAGCTTGGTGAGTGAGGTCGGCAGGCTACCTGTCGGCACAGGGCCAAGCGTGTTGTTCGACAAGTCCCTACAGTACGCAATAGACCTGTTTGAGAATCAGTGGTGGCCAGTATGGGGGAGAAGTGTACGCACAGGATCGATAGACGACGCAGTGCACTGAGCTCTGGGGGCACTTCTTTCAAGAAGCAATCTGCCAGTCGCCTGCGGTCCACCACAGACACGACGTGGTCAGCATGGTTGTGGAGAGCCATCATCAGGGCCATCAACCCAAACACGTACAGTTCCGCGATATCGGACGGGAGGTCTGTGCCACTGACAGCGCCCAGCGCATTCTTGGACAGCGACCTGGTCCCATACACACACACACGCATAGGTCAACAGTGAGGCCAATGACGGAGTGAGGCTCGGTCTGTATCATCACGTACAGTGTGTTGGCCACGGCCCACGTCTTGATGTTGGGCAAGACCGCCGTCAGCTGCACCTTCTCGAGGATGCTGCAGGTGAAGCGTACAGTGAGTGACCACCACACGAGTGGCCATCAGAGTTTCTATAGTGACAGCACGCACAGGTTGTTGGCACGCAGATTGACGCCAGCAAACGTGCCTTCGTCGAACGGGTTCTCACTCAGGTCACTGGTAGGTACCCACACAAGTCAGTGAGTCATTCATCTCCACTATCAGTCAACACAGTATCCCGGCGTGTACGTACACCAGCTCCCAGGTTTTTTCGATGCCAAAGTCTCCAGGTAGCGTCTTGAGACTGCAGTTGCGGAGGTGACTACAACGTAGCACAGAGGGTGAGCCTGGTGTCACGAAACCTGGACGGCTAGGACTTACAGTTGGTTGAGTGTGGCTGGGAACGCGGCGCTCGTGGGTGCCGACAGATCGTTGTGGGACAGATCGCTAGGGTACGGTACAGTACACCACTGTGTGTTGAGCCACGTCTAGGGGGATGGAGTGTGGGTAGCGACCTAGGACGTACAGAATCTGAAGTGCGGGCAGGTTGGCGACGCCCGACGGTACGGTGACGAGCTGCGCCGACGATAAATACCTAGAAAACCACAACAGTGAGGGATACTGGGAGACCAATGGGGACGGTGGTGTGGTCCACATACAGTTCTTTCAGTGCTGGCAGTTTGGGGAACTCGGTGAGCTTGGCCAGGTTGTTGCGGGACACGGAGAGGCGAAAGAGGCCCGCAAGCGACGCAATGTCGGTGGGCAGCTCAACCAGTCGATTACTCGACACATTCCTGCCCGAAAATGACCCGAAGCGATTGATTAGTCGGTGTGATTGTAGAGAAGCGAGTTGTTGACCAGTACGCACAAGACATTGAGAGAGGGTGGTAAGGAGCCCTCGGGGATCACAGCGAGGTCGTTGGCCGAGAGATCTGTGTGTGTGTACAAGGAGAGTAGTGGTGAGTCAGTCAGCTGATTGATTGAGTTTTGGAGACGACCCTAGGATCACGTACAGCACGGAGAGCGCCGGTGTGGTTGGCTTGGTCCATTCCATTATCCTGGCGGCCACCAGATCTCTGTGCATGCCGCGGTACGAATTAGAACATACCGAATTGGATGCCACCACACCATCCATTCTCTTCACTCACAGCGTCCTGAGTTTTGGGAACGACGGGATGGACGTGACATCGGCCAGGTCCAAGTTGCGTATCGACAACAGCTCCAGCGACGGCCACGTGGCCAGCATCTCACTGGATATCCTCAGGCTGAGCTGCTCGGTGGGATCTGCGGCGCGTAGGCGAAGCTGCGTCACGTATCCTGGCAGGGCAAACCCGCTGATCTGCTGGACGTCGCTGGCGTTAAGTACGATGGCCATGGCCATTTCGCCACTGTCGTCGAGCTGCACGTCCTCCCTCGCGAGCGCCAACAGTTCAGCGTTGGTGGTGAGCTGGATGCGCCACTGCGAGGGCTCTGGCCACAGACACAGGATGGAAGAGGAGGACTGGTCGTTGGGCTGGCAGCTCACGCCCTTCATTTGCTTGGTGCGTTTGCAGGTCGCAAGACTCGTGTCTTGCAAGCCGACACACGCCATCGTGTTGGTCACGGAGGTGCACAGCAGTCCGCACTGCGTGGTGAGCGTGTTGGGCGGCAGTGATGAGGAAGTGTCACGTGACAGCGCGACGTCGGCGGCCGCTGCGACTTGACCAGGAAGTTCGCCATCAGCATCGAACTGGAGCGCGGACGCGGCGTGCGACAGCGAGACGAGAGCGATCACGCTGAGCGTCATGCGCCGCCGGCGCACGCGGCGTGCATTGCGGCACCGCTCGGCCATGACGGAGGCGAATGAAATCACGGAATTACAGCAATTGCGTCGCACGAATGACGGAACCGCCCACCCGAAATGCACAAACGAATCGATCACGCGGGTCAAGCACGACAGCAGCTGGGAACGCACAGGCTGGGCAACGGCACGTGGACCAAGAAAGAGGGCTCCCACGAGGAGCGTGTTGATGAGCGAGCGAGCGCTTGTGCGAATCAATCGACGGCGCGACGACAAGAATCGCCATCGCCCAACGGGAGGTCCGTCCGCACAGCATTGCCAACTCAACTTGTACGCCTTTGTGCACATAGAACGGCCAGTTCTGAACAACTTGGTGCTTCAAAACCACGATTTTATCTGTGGTTTTTGGCGTTTTGTCTGGCGTTTGGGTGGATTTTATGCACGTCACGACATGTTTTGCCAGAATCAGACCGCTCCTCCTGGTTTCGCGCAACACTCGCAGGTCAACGTTGTGAAATGGCTCGGAGAATGTGTGGATGGCCCTGTAGAAACAAACGCCCCGGGTGTCTGTTAGGTGGGCGGCGTTGATTGATCCTGTGCGATGGAGAAGCTGGGGTGCATTTGGTCACAATGTACGGTACGAAATGGACATCAACGGGTGCCACACCCTCCACGAGGATACTGTAGTCAAGAGGTCCATGGAGTGATTCGATTCACTCTATCCACTGCCTCTGCTATTGCAGGCGAGTGTTTCTCGACGTTGCTTGCCACAGTGAAGCAGGAATGCTGTGCAAATCCGCCAAATGTCTGATCACTTCAAGGTATCTTTGACTTGCTGCACCAAAGAAAGCACTGGAAGCTGACCTCTACGCCCTCACCACTTTGACGTTGCTGCACGATAGCACCATAGAGTGCGTACATGTTCATCCACCATCTTCATTCTTCACCTGATGGCTCACGCGAGGATTCCTCGGAGGAGTCATCGCCTTCAAGTTGAACCCACGCCGCTTGGACACACACCACCGCGGCAACATTGTGTCGGGTCAAACCAAATGTACTCGTTTTGGTGAACTATGCTCCACTGCGAGCGGACGAGCGGATCCGCTCGCGAGCTCGATGGGTCCACGTGGCCACCATCGACGCACTCGGCCACGAAGCGAAGCGGCATCCATCGTGCCTCCGTCATTCTCGCATCGGGAGCACAAGCACCGAACGATGGGAGCCAAGCCTCGCGCCGCAGATGCCGCGGGGTCCTCGAGCATCGCGAACCTGCTGGTGTGCATCGGCGGCATCTACACGTGCTACCTGTCGTATGGCATCTTCCAAGAAAAGATGTGAGTCGTGGCTCCATCGATCGATTCGCATTGACACAGCAACAATGATCTCACCTCGAGCTTGCGATGATCTATCCAGCTTCACGTACCGCACAGCGGATGGCGACAAGTTCACGGCGACGCTGTTCATGCTCTTTGTGCAGTGCATGACCAACGCGCTCGTCGCGTACTCTGGTACGACTCCCTACTTGCTCGTATCATCACCGTATCTCCAACATCCTGATGGAGCTCTTTGAACAGCTACGCTCGTGTGGAAGCCGGAGCGACCGACGATGCCGCTGGCACCGTTCGCGACCACGTCGTTTGCCTACCTCGGCGCGATGTTGTGCAGTAACGAGGCGCTCAAGCACGTGAGCTACCCAACGCAGGCGCTGGGCAAGTCGTGCAAGATGATCCCCGTCATGATCATGGGCGTGCTCATCCGTCGCCGCAAGTACACGCTGCGCGACTACATCTGCGTCGTGCTCATCACGGTCGGCATCGCCGTGTTCCAGCTCGGCAAGGCCTCGTCCAAGCATGCGGCGCAGGAGAACAGCTCGTATGGCCTGCTGCTGCTCTTCATCTCGCTCACGCTCGACGGCATCTCGGGCCCCAAGCAGGAGGAGATCTCGCACCAGCTGCGGCCCTCGGTGCACCAGCAAATGTTCTACACCAACCTGTGGGCCGTCATCTACACGGGCGCCGGCGCGCTGATCACGGGGCAGGCGTACTCGGGCTTCCTCTTCTGCGTGGAGAACCCTGCGATCCTCAACTCGGTCTTCTACTTCTCGATCTGCAGCGCGCTGGGCCAGAACTTTATCTACTTCACGATCCAGCAATTCTCGGCGCTCACGTGCACGACGATCACGACCACGCGCAAGTTCTTCACGATCCTGTTCTCGGTGATCTGGTACGGCCACTCGCTGACCACCATGTCGTGGATCGGCGTCGCGATCGTCTTCACGGGGCTTGGGTGGGAGCTCACGAGCAAGTACCAGAGCTACCAGCAAAAGAAGCACGCGCACAAAGCGTAGGCCACGAGGTATTGAAAATCTGAATCAAAACCGCGTTAGAAAAAAAGGAACGAACCGTGCGCCTGCGATCGACGTGGTTCGTTGATGGCGCGTGGACTGTGGAAGGGAGGGCGTGCAGAAGAGCACACCTGGTGGTGTGGCATCGACTTACTGAGCTGTGTTGCTTCAGCTTGAGGGGTCGCCAACTTGTCTCTTCTTGCTGCTCGCATCACGTGTGAGTGCTGAGCCTGGACGAGCACGAGGGACGACGTTGGCCGTGGATGGTTTTGTCGTCTCGTCCTGTGTTGCAGCCGACGCTGCTGGTCCAATGTGTGCTGCTGTCTTCGACGAGCGTCGCCCAGAGGGTCGCTCAGCGTCTGACGCTGCACCACTGGCGCGGCCGAGGTCGAGATGAATGAACGTGATGTCGATGTCCAGCATCTGCATCATGTGTGTCTTCATCTGTTCTCCAAGCACATCGAGGTTGTACTTGCCGTCCTCGTTGTTGCACCACTTGTTCAGCTCTTGCTCCAAGGCTGCCCGTCTCTGAGCGAACTCCCTTCCGTATTTCTTACGAAGCCTCTCTTCCTCCAGGAAGCTGTACCCCTTGTCGGTGAAGCGATCTTTTCTGTTCGCCTTGGCGTGGAATGCCGCCATTTCCTCCTGGAGAGCACTCATATCGTTGTACATCTTGTGGATCTTGCTCAGCGAGTTTGCTCGCTCTGCCGCTGCCTGGAAAGACACGACGAGCGCAGAATAGTCTGCGATGACGCTCTTGATGCTTGTAATACACTGATTCGCGAAACTCACGGAGAAACAACGCGCGTACTCGGCAAAAGCTGGATCAAGGTGCGACAAAAGCGAGTCATTTGTTGGCTCGGCCACATCCTCCACCTGCTGCGATGAGTCGCCTTCAATGCACTTGTGCAGGATTTCTCGACAGACACTGGGTTCTGCTCCAACGATGAAGTCGATGAGCTGCTCGCCCCATTGGACACCGAATCCATCCAATCGACTGTGAAGTTGGTTGAGCATATTCTGGACGTGATCGTTGACGGGGGCTGTGAGCTTGCTCAGCTTTTCAACCGTTGTCTTCAGCGATTCACGAGAACAACGAAGCTCATTCTGGTGCGTAGCTTGATTGCTTGAAGAGCTGGTGATGATCTTGGTGAGATACTCAGGAAGGTTTGCGTCTGAGTACATAGCTTGAAGCATCCTTGGCGCCTCCTCGAGAGTTGAGTGCACGAATGACAACGCGTTGAACCTGGCATTTCGAACTTCCACCATTGTGTCGAGGACGGTTCGAAGCCGAGTCAACCACGCGATGCTCGTCACGGGCTGATCGATACCCGAAGTGATCCAGCTGTCAAGGCGTGACATTACTGAATCCCTTTCTTGCCCAGCTGAGGTTTTGACGGCCTCACTCGTTTGAATGAGCTGGATGACGTCCTCTCGCCTCAGCTCCATTTCGGAGACCCTCGACCGGATGTCCTGAATGAATTCCTTCATCATGTCAGAACGGCGAACCTTCTCCTTCAGCAGCAACTGCGATACGCGATACATCACTCCCACGGATTGGGTACTGATGAGTTCAGCAGCGTCATGAGCGCAGGGGTCGGAGTCGATCAGGAGGTGCAATACGTCTCCGGGAGATTCATGTGGCCATCGGGCGGTGGCGTCCAAGATATCAAGCGCGTTGCGTAGAACAGCGACATCATCTTCGCTCGATAAATCGAGTTCCGTGACGTCATCAACTTCCAGTTCAGCGACGAGATGCCTGGCTGATCCCAATGCTTGGCAAAGAGCGTGGACTTGTTTGAGGGCGGCTTGTTCAAGCTCCAGTTTCAGCGCAAGAACTCGTTGCTCAGCTTCAGCTAGAGTCACGGCTGGCTCCTGATCGGCATTACAAGCCCTGACGTGCTCGACATGGCGAAGTAGCGACTGCAGGCGGATTAACTTCGCTTGCTCGTTGTCGATTCGTGCTTGAACTTCGGCGGCCTTGGCCTTCGCAGACTCGATCTGCTCATCGAAAGACTTCATAGCTAGGTTGAAAGCTTCACCAAAACCACCAATGTCGCAGCTCAACCCAAGCTGCCGTGCATACGCCTTGAGCTCCTACAACGCGAAAGACTTCAGTCAGGTTCATAGGTGGTTAGGCTGCCACTCTTCGTACCTCTTCTTTTTTCTTCATCTCTTCGAGGTGCTGCAATCGCTTCAGCGCATCCGCATTGATCTGGTTCTGCTGCTGCTCTCGCTCTAACGCAGCAATCAACTTGTCCTTCTCCATTCGCAGGTTCGAAGCGTCTTGTTCGAGCTGACCGACGCGTTTCTCGAGATCGGCACTCTTGGCTGCAATAATGGATTCATGTGCGCTGCTCAAGGCGCCCTCCGAAAAAGGGCGGACCATGTCGAGCACAGCGAGAAGTTCTTCGTCACGATCATCTCGCGCCGGCAGCTGAATGTCCGAAGTGGACGGTTCAGTGGGAGTAGCTTCGATTGGAGAGTCTCGATCCAAGAGCTCGCGTGCGAGAGATGAAGACATCATCGCGCGCTTGTGCGCGTAGAGCCCTTCGATCAGATGCTTGATCAGACTTTTGGCTGCCTGTAAGGAGTCAATGGAGTCTACCAACGCGCTTAACCGTGAGCCTGCATCTTGTCGGTACCGAAGAGCTTCGCTAAGTTCACGGATACTGTCTTCACACTCGCGCAGTTCAAGCTCGTGCTTGGCGATGAACTCCTCCTCCGACGCATACGAAGATCCGACTGCCCATCCCTTCAATATGCGCTCGACTATTGCTGTTCGCTGTCGCAACAACTTCGCCTGCTGGGTTTGAATATCTTCATCAGAGATCGAGGACTATTCGAAGGACAATGATATCAGTCATGAGGATATACCCCGCTTCCCGTATCACACGCTCACCTGAAGGACCGCAGCTATCTCTTCGATAAACTCAGGCGTTGGGTTTCGTTTATGCTCGGCGAAAAAGGTGAAAGCGGACATCGAGGCGTCTTGATCATCTTCAAGTAACTTGGCAAGTTGGTTCTCCGAGTCGGTGAGGGCCCACGATACATCTTCAAGCGATCTCAGCCCAAACTGACGCTGCGTGAAAAACGTCGTCAGACGTAAGGATGAGCTCAAATTCCGAGAAACCGTTAAACATACCTTTAGCTCAGCAGCTTGGAGGAGAATGTCCACAGATGAAATCGGGTCGGACATAGAATGTCGTTCCGCCTGCCGTGCTTGCATAATTTCCTCATGCTTGAGCTTGACGTTTGCCTGAAGCACTGACGCGATAGATTCGAATCTACTTGTGGCGAGAAGTCTTTCGTCCTTCAGCTTTCGAATATCAGCTCCGATGGACTGCAACCGTTGCTTCGCTGCATTGAACTTGATATCTCGAGTCTCGCTTGCACCACTTGTGTTCGCCCACGTGGACATTCTGCCAAGTGTCTCCTCTAGCACCTTTGCAACTCGCTTCTTCCGCTCGATTCTCACGTCGAGTTCTGCAATCCGTGTGTCCTTTGTCCCCACAGCATCGGAGAGTTGCTTTGAAAGCTCTTTCATTTGCAAGCTCAGTCGAATCAGGTTGAGCACTTGAAGTAGGTGCTGCAGGCGCAACCCGTCGATAGACGATCCGATGTGAACCGAGGAACCTCCACTCCGATAGCGGGGGTCTCCTAAAACCGGAACACTCGACGTGCTGGAATGAGGTGGCTCAGTAGCACAGATTGAGCTGCTGGGACTTGATGGAGCAGAGCTGGGCTGGGAATTTGCGAGTGTCCCAAACTCGAAATCGAGGGATCCTGATCCATTTACCGATGCGTACTCTTCAAGTTGTCGTAGATACTCTGCAACGATTGGATCGTGCAAGAGCGCTTCGATCTGGTGACCAGGCTGTAGAAATCTTGCCCTCACGAGCTCGCGCCGGAACACATCAAGCACCGCCTTGAGGCGGCCGAGCTCTGCAGACCGCTGATCGACGTTCTTGACCGCCTTGTTCTGAATGTTCTTCGCGCGATTTGCATACTGGAGCGTGTTGACCGTCTCAGCAGCGTTTGAATCCACTGGAGAGACGCATGCGATGAACAAAGTTCGACTATTCCCACCAAGAGCGTCTTGGAGCAGACGCGTCAACTTGGAATCGCGATACGAGACGTGCTGGCGTGGATTTGAACGCCGTCTTTCATCGCCGAGAGCATTAATGACGTTCCCCAATGCGAGGAGACCGACATTAATCTGGATTCCCTCCTTCATTCGATCGCCTTCAGCTTGCGTTTTCTTTAGGCGCTCACTTCCGGCGAGATCCACAAAGGTTAGCTTCGACACGATTGTTGTATCTCCATCCTCGTCCCCCAGTGGGTCTGATGTTAACGGAACCCTAGCGCTAGCGCGCCGTTTTGGCACGCCTTGCAGAACTCCAGTCACTCCACTCGTTTCAGGTCGAGATGACCTCACCTTCCGAACCATCTTCACTGTGAACACTGCATGGGAGCGACTGGAGTGTTCGTTCATGCTCGTGCTTCCAGTGATCCTCTGCATGCAGCCGATCCGCATCTGCTCGGCAGCCTCAGCTGAGGACGCTACCTTCACCTGTGAAGACAGAACCGAGTTATACACGGTTATTCACGGCGGTGAAGAGAAGCAAAACGCTACCTCAGTCAAGCCTTGGACCCATACACCTCCTTTGCTTTCTCTCACTTGCAGACTGTCTGGGTACACTCGTGATCCTCGAGATTGTTGGTCGAGTAGATCGTGGATCTCTTCTCCGTAGATCTCAAGAAATGAAACCGAGATGTGGCTTGTCGCAGAATCTTTGTCCGAGGCGGTTCGAGCAAATAGCTCGTGAAGGAAGCGAGGGATCACACCGTCATGCTCTTCAACCGCATCAGTACATCCCTCTTGATCGTTGTCTCGTGCTGGTTGGACTCCTTGCGACTGGGAGAAGACGGGTCCGAAGTTCATCTGCCCTCCATCATTGCCCATGGTGTAGGTTTTACCAGAGCCAGTCTGTCCGTATGCGATCACCGTGACATTGAAGCCTTGCAAGAACGCATCCATGTGCGGTTGCACCACTTGGTCATACAGGTCTGAGCATTGAGAAAGTTTGTCAGTCCAGCAACACATGCAATATAGAAGCATAGAAACACTGACCTTTCTGTGTCGTCGACGTCGGGAAAACGTGATCAAAGCTAAAGTATCATTCGCGTCAGTACCAATCGGATACGATGGCTAACATATGTGGAAAGGAAGCAAAGCTCAGGATACTCACGTGAACATCTTGTCGCTCGCCGGAACGTGCACAGTGTTGTTCTGTGACACTACGCACATCTTCGCCCGTGCCGCCATCTCCTTCGGCAACAAAGGCCGAACACGCACCGCGACTTGAACGCTGCCTTCCTTGCGCGGGGGAGTAGAGGGTCCTTGGACTGGTCGCATGTCCGTGGAATCCGTGTCCGATGCTGGTTCCTCGGTTGCCGTCCCGTCGGAGCCAACGGCAGAACCCCCGACGATAGGACGTGTCGATGCACTGACTGCTTGTGGCATCTGCAGACGACTAACAAATCCTCCTCCATCAGCCCCCGTAGCACCGGGAGCGAGAGAGTGACGCCTCATCCTATGCGCATGCGCAGTGCTGTTGCCGTGTCGAGGTTGTCCGCGCTTTCCTTTCCTTTTGAACAGGTTTCCTCCCGCCCCCACCAAACGTGGGTGACCATCACTCCAAGTTCAACACCGGAATATCAACCAATACACAACGTCTATTGAGATATGAAGGGTTTTCATTCGCTATAAATCAAGGTGGACGCTATTCTTGGAACGTCATGGAGCATTCTGATTGGCTAATTCAGAAATAGAACCTTGGGCTCATTTTCATTTTCGCCGTCCCTGTCAAAAGCGATGCTCACACAAAGCAGCAATCTTAGTCCTCCCATGCGATGCTGCCCACGATACTGTATATGGCAATAATGGCGATGCGCTGCGGTTACGTGCGCGGCCTCCACAGCGAGCCAAAGATAGTGAGGGGAGGCAGCGCGTGACAAGCGTACTGTACACAAGCAATCCCTCCCCTTTCCTGAAATGCAGCTGAACCGTCGGCGATCTGTAAATGCAACGAGTTCCCGCGTGCGCGTCGCCGTCCGCATCCGGCCGCCAGAGTACAAGAACGCGCGTGACGGGACGCACCCATCGTGTGTCGTACCATGCTCACAAGCAGCGACCGCGGTCGAGTTCCAGCACGACGGCGTAACCAAAACCTATACGTATGACCACGTCTTTGGATGTGATGCCACACAGGAAGAGGTCTACTCTGCGTCATTGCAGCCACTGATGGGCCAGTTCCTCGACGGATTCAACGTGACAGTCATGGCATACGGCCAGACAGGCTCCGGAAAGACCTACACAATGGGGAACAAGACCAACGTGATCAACGTCACGCCGACGACGTCACCGTGTCGAGACCGTCCATCCATGTTACCGACACCTTCAATTAATGCTGGTCAACCCGTGCCTGCATATCGAGGCGCGGCAGAAGACGGACTGATTCCGCGTTTCTTGAGCGACCTCTTCACCAATCTGAAGAAGGAGCCGAGTGTACGCACCATCCACGTGACGTTTGTGGAGATCTACTGCGACACACTGCGCGATTTGTTGAACGGCGGAGCAGAGCGAAATCTCTGTATACGAGAGGACCCCCACAACGCCTGGGTGGAGAACGTGCACTCACTACAAGTCGATGGATTAGCCAAGGCATTGGAGCTGTTGAATCTAGGACGGTCACGGCAGGCTATCGGGTCCAACGCGCTGAACGATGAGTCGAGTCGATCGCACGCAGTCTACACGATGGAGGTGGTTCGAAAATTCCAAAGCGAAACCAAAAAGTCCAAGCTCACATTCGTCGATCTCGCGGGTAGCGAGCGGATCAAAAAGACCCAGGTCGAGGGCGTTCGCAAGCGAGAGAGTATCCAGATCAATGGTGAGGACCCGCACACGTCATCCATTCTATCTCCTTGGTCACTCACATATCACTTGTCGCTTTCGTAGTGGGGCTGTCAGCTCTTGGCAACGTGATCAATGCACTGGCGGACGAGAAGATGATTCAGCGGAGAAGCAGTGTTGAAGCCTCGACAGGTCGACCGAGTTCACCGGACGGCTACGTCCCGTATCGAGCGTCCAAGCTGACGAGACTCTTGCGAGATGCACTGGGTGGAAATTCACGGACTGTGTTTCTGTAAGTGCTGTCCATTGGATTAGCGTGAATCTTTTTCAGGCAACTCAGCGTGTATGTATGCATGGGATTCAGTGCTTGTGTGTCACCGCTCGACTCCAACTCGGATGAAACCCTGAGCACACTGCAATACGCCAACCGAGCTCGGAACATCCAAAACAAGGCTGATCGCCATATTGAACATGAGCCAGTCCCTCACCCGTCTCCAAGCGAAGTGGAGGTCGCTAGATTACAAGAAGAAGTCGCACGGTTGAAGCATCAGGTTGCGGAGCTGACGACCACAGCGCGTGAACGAGAGGATGCATCAGCTCTTGCCGATCAAACACGAGCAGCAAAGAAGCAGCAGAAGAAGGACGCACGAAGAGACGTCGAAGTCACGACAGAGATTCTCATCACTCCTCACCGCGACGCGGAGACGCAGGCGGATGATCGACTTCCGGTGAATGAGGTGGCGACGAGCACGGATACGGATCTGGTGGTCATGGATCAATCAGATGCTGGTGTGCAGTCAGGGGCTTCGTTCTCACAAGTTGCAGACGCTGAAGTCGGCACCGTGTTGGTCCTTATGATCAATCAGACGACGGGAATGGATGCTGTGGTATGCGTCGACTCCCAAACGGAGACTGAACCAATTGAGGCGCCGCCTAAGACGATGACTCATGACGCTGGTACGGAATGCGACGGTGTCATGACCGAGGATGGGTCCACTGAGACGGAACAAGAGCCTGAATCTCGTGATGCGGCCGTGTGGACAGAGAACGAATGCGCGCAAGTGGACGTGTCGACAGAATGCGATGTGCCAAGCTGTCAACGCGTCGACGAATGCTGTGGAACCGAATCCATGGTAGCACTGGATGCTGCCACGGATACCGACTCACTGACGCTAATCGCGGAGGTGACGGCTACGTGTGCGGCGCATGTTCAGATCCAGGGAGGTCTTGACTCTGTCCACGACAAGACTGAGACACCAGCGTTACTGAGCGACCAAGATGAGGACGTAAGTGCACTGATCTCGTCAGCTTCAGGTGCTGCATCAAGTGACTCGCCCGCAGGCGATCAAGTATCTGACACGCTGTGTCTTGAGGTCGAGCTGTGTACTATCGACGAGCCTCGATCAACCGCCACATGCGACTCACCCATCGACGAAAAAAATGACGGCGTCGATCCAGCGGTCGGTGATGACGTGGTGGCAAACCCACCCAAGATGCTTCAGCCGACCCAGTCATGCGATCCCATCGCGATACGACCATCGCTGCCCGTGTTCTCTGTGCTTGCCGACGACGTAGCACCGCCTCTGCACACATATCCCACCTTGAAATCCGTGTCACCTCTACCGCGTATCGCCAAGCAGTCGACGCCCGACATCCATGATGACGCCTCCGAGAACCAGATCGAAGTAGACGCGAGTGATTCCGTCCACGAGTTTGTGGTCGGCTCCGCTTCGTTCGACGAAGAAGACGAGTTGGCGCGTCGCGCCGCCCTCACCTCTCGTCAACTCTCCTCCGTCGAATTCACGACAGATTCCACTGAATCCGAGACAGACAGCGTCGCTGACCCGAGTGAACTCCGCGTCGCTCCTCTTCCGCCTGCTATCATTCCTATTGCGGTCAAGACACCCGAGACCCCGGTCGTCCACACAGTCGACGTAGCTACCGCACAAGAACTGGAACACGTCGTGCCCACAACTCTCCACGAGCCAAGCGACTTCACCGTCCGGCGATCCCGACCTAATAGTACACTGAAATCGACCGT
>JAADXF010000331.1:0-22707 GCA_023337575.1 Pythium chondricola | reverse complement strand
CGTACACTCGCCTTCAGTTCGTGTCCCCTCGCCTGTTCTACTACTGTACATGCTTTCGTTCCGTGGTGTGTGGTTTTCTATACAGTATCAATTCATTTCGTTTGGCTTGATGGTACAGTATCTGCACGCCAGCTTATCGTACCGTTTATGTGCAACAAGACAAGTATCCATAAGTCATGCTGGTGACACGTTGACAGTGCGAAGTGTACTGGGTCGCGGACACACTGCACACCAGTCGTGGGGACTAGAACTCCCACAGTACATCGACGGGCTACAAATGCTGGTTGCGTTCTACTAGTATGTAGCAAATCCACTTCCCCCTTAACTCTCAGTCTATCGAGCCCACGTCAGTCCTGCTCGACTGGTAACTGTGCCGCACGTCGTCCTACCAGCCTTATCAGGCAGTCCGGGAGGAGGATGAGGGCGCCTGCGGAGCTTGACAGATGTCGAGGGCGGTCCATGCTCAGTACACGAAGAGAACTTATCCAACGGACTCTACGACGGCGAGAGCCTCAAATCTTGTCTGCTACGTCAGATGTGGCCTATTATTACGTCAGATGTGACCCACCAGAAAGAGCCGACTAGGAACTGCTGATGGTGTTGCCACTTTTGAAGACTGCAGGATTCACTCCCGATATGATTCCTTTTGATAAGCATCACTCCCTCAGGGCATCAGATTCTGGGCGCGCTGTATGGCTACAGACTTCAAAACACCAGACGTGTGTTGCAAAGTACCGATCTTGTCGATGCAGCATACGACGATCGAGGAACATGTGCGTGCCACACACCCCTGAGTCGACGAGTCGAAGAAGAAGAAGCCTCACGTGGTTCCTACCACACACGTGAAAACACAAGATGCCTCGCAAGACCTCTCTGCTCCTCGCAATCGCCGTCGTACTTGCTGCGACGAGTAGTGCCAAGGTGACCCACGCCGCGCGTGCTCTGCGGTCAGTGGATGGCGACGATACCAGTGGCTCCAGCAGTGGGTGGGGTCGCCGACTCGAGGAAAGCAACGACGATGGGTCTGGCTCTGGAGCCGGGCTGCGAGAAGGAAGCCAACCGTGCCAACTGCGACAACGACACGCGACCAAAACCAAAAGCGGGGATCCGGATGACCTCGTCGATTACCCAGGCAACCCAAACGGCCTGTAAGGCGCAGCCACCACGATGCACTCTAGGCCACATCATCGATGCCCATCGATCGCACAGAATATTTACATACTAATACACCCAAGTCGCTTTGCTGCTGCCATCCTTGTCCGTACTGCCCCGCAATGACCTTTTGGAGATTTTTAATCAGTTAATCATCAGGCTGACGACCGCAGGAGGTCAAGGTCGCAACGTCAGCATCACCGATGGGCTCGCCGGCCATAGCTTACATTGTGGACATCATATCCATCGCCGATCTTTAGAAAATGTACTGCTGCTTCAGGAGTTACTACTCGATAACCATCACATCATCGAGTTGCTGGAGCGGATGACTGACGTGCTCAGAGTCTGACACTGAAAAAATGGCGCTCACCAGCGCCTTGGCGTTCACCCACACACCCTGGATCTCTGGTGAAGCTTGGGTGAGCATGGAGTGGATGAGCTTGTTCTCGAATCCGTTGGTCGGTGCACGATACGCGAGGGTCCCTGGCAGTGTTGCACATGACGCATTTGCATCTTTCTCGGCGACCGCCACTTTCCCAATGTGCCATTGCGTGTAGTGTGAGCGGTGTGCACAAGTGGCGACGAAGCCGGCCTGGTCGCAGTCGACGCTAGTCCATGTCTCAGACTCGCGCGTGATCCCCACGCATTTGCCAGGAGTCAACTCGTTCGGTCTAGTCAGCGCCCACACCATACTCTCGATGCGCCTGGGTGTGATATTGTCTGGCGACGGGATATTGACGCCACACTCGACCATCGGTGGGATCGTCGTCTCGTTCAGTAGGTACTCGTTGCCGCCAAAATGCCCGTCTGCGTTCAGGAATCCGTACACAATCTCACTTGTCTCTGGTCGGAAGATGGTTTTCCGATGGTCGAGTGGCCCAACGTGGTGGCGGTCGAATACACATTCTGGGTATGGGTAAAAGGGGAGGCCGGGCTCCGTCCAGTTGCAGATATTCTCCTTCACGAACAGCACGTCGTCCGCTCGTGGCGAGTAGTTGGAGCCGCTCATGAAGATCACGCGTTTGTCACCGTCAATGAGCGACTGGAAGCTGGGCCAGCCCTTGGTGAGCACCAGGTCGGCCGGCAGAAGCACCTCCTTCTCGTCAAAGTGCTCTCGGATGTACTGGAGTAGCGTCCTCACTTTCTTCCACCGGTACAGGTTGTTTTCATCGTCAAAGAACACCAACAGGAACTCGTCCTT
The DNA here is from genome assembly GCA_023337575.1 of Pythium chondricola. Lineage (NCBI taxonomy): Eukaryota > Oomycota > Peronosporomycetes > Pythiales > Pythiaceae > Pythium > Pythium chondricola. The sequence continues at coordinate 20,354 of JAADXF010000331.1, read as the reverse complement.
GTTCTCCGGAGCGTGCAGCCACGTCGCGATCTCCACCAGTCCGTCCACCAACCGTCGCTGCTCCTTGGCTGGAATGCTACTCAGACTGGGCTTGCACCCGATCGTCGCCGAGTCCCACTCGATGTCTGTGCCCAGCCACCGTGCGATCACATTGAATGCACTAATCAACCCGTCCAGCAGCCCCGAGTGGAAGCCACCGCAATGTGCGATTCGTAGGTCGTTGTCGAACCAGTGGACGTCCAGCTCGATGAACCGCACGCCCATGTTCAGCTGATCTGTAAGTGTAAAGAGCTGGTCGTTTGTGTGCACCTGGAGGTGCTTCTCGACCCACGGGATGTACTTCATGTACATCTCGAACACGTGATCTTCCACTCCATACCCCTGTCATCGCGCATCAAGAATTATAATTGGCCAATTATAATTCCCCCACAAGCCAGCAGACACGTTCACACTTACGTCAGCGATGGAGATGGCCGAGTTGTGGCTGCCGGGCAAGTGGGCGTTGCAAAAGCTGCGCTTGTAGGCGAGTTTGCGCTGCAGGCGCAGCGCGTTGCGGAGCCACGGGTCCACGACGACGGAGCCGCGCTCGCACGTGATCACGCACACTTTTTTCGAGTCGCAGCGCTGGATTTTCGTGCATTCCACGCCCTCTGGGACCGTGTCGGGCACGGTATCACGCAGCGATAGCAGGAAAGAATCTCGCGTTTGCAGGTCCAGAACAGGGAGGTGCGAGGTGAGCACAGTGGTGTTGAGTAGCGCGTTAACTACTGATTCCCGTGGTGTCATTTGCTGCGCCGTAGCTGCATCCTTCCAGGAGAAAAGCAGCAGAGAAAGCGCGACGGTCCATGGTCGTAGGATTCGCATTGTTTCCGTCGAGGAACAAAATGGTTTCCTTGGGCATCTTTGTTGACGAAAGGTATACACTGACTACACTTGATCGGTCCGGATAATTGAGATGGAGAGTATACATGGATCGATACCTATGTTGAAGCTTCCTGTGACGTGTTTTAGAAATTTCGGCCAAGATTAAACCTACTTTTGCGAGCGAAGGATATCAACCTTCGTCGAGACAAAGCCCATGGTCGCCACCGAGAGCGAAAGCATCGCGATGCGCGTGGTGAGGAACGGCCCAGTGACGCGTAGAAAGTCTCTGAAGCCCCAGTGCTCCACCTTTGCAGGCACTTCGTAGGTGAGCAGGTGGGCAAAATGCTGATTGAGCACACGGTTCTGGACCGAGTAAGCTCCCGCGGCGCTGATCAGACCCGCGACGGTACCGAGAAATGTGCCTTCTGGAGCGTGTTTGGAAGCTGGTGGTAGCGCGAGTCTGGTACCACCTTGGTACATGGCGTACGTCGATGCGCCACCGACGACCACGCCGCCCGTGATGATGACAGGCAGCACCATTTCGCACCTTGCAGATTTCAGGGCTGTGACGTGCGACAATAAACGATACAAACCGCATTTCAGTTATTGACGGACGTTCGAAAGCGCTGGTTGGCGGAAGAGCTCCTCGCGTGACAAGCAAGTTCACTTCACGATTTGCATAGGAGAGTGCTCACATGTACCGGCACGAGTAGGGAAAATGACTATGGAGCTTCCGCGTGATTAAACGTAGCTGACATATTTTGTCCGAGTTTCATCGAAACACTGCGGACTTCTACTGCTATTCATCGCTAGACAGTATATGATGGAACGCTCAGGAAAACGAATTACTGTAGTGCTAGATGCATTAAACCAAAGTGCAGATCCAATTGTTTGCAGTGTGCGCTGCACCGATGTGACTGCTTGCTTCATCGTGATGCTTGGCGTTGAGTCCACGCCGTTGACAGTCAACTTGACTGCCAAGGTCTGCATCCACCAAGTGTCCCAATAAATAGTACCCCAGGGGGAGTAATTGTGCACCGCTTCGCCAGTCAATTTTGATCGGCGAGCACGAAAGGACAAAGCAACCAATCGAGGATGACGGACCCATTGACGATGAACCCCAAGGAGCCCCGCAAGCTCTTGCGCCAACAGCAGCGCGGGCAGGAAGACTCTACCGTTACTGCTGCTGCAGTGGTGGTGAAGAAAGAACCCGCCGTCGTGAAGGCGGAGGCCAAGCCGGATGCCGAGGAGGAGAAGACCATGAACGCCAAGGAGCGGCGCAAGCTCTTGCGTGAGCAGCAGCGCAAGCAAGAGGGAGTCACCATCGAGACGGAGGCTTCAGCTGCCTCTCCCACCTCCGTTGCGGCTCCTGTGGCTGCCGCTTCGGCGCCAGGCGAGCGACTAAACGCGCAGCAGCGGCGTCTCTTGCAACGGCAGGCAGCGCGCGGTGACTCGGCGCCAACCAAGCCAGAGCAGCCACAGGACGCGCAGCAGATCGGCAAGAAGCGCAAGCGCAAGGCCAAGACGTCCGCGGAAGAAGGCGAGGACGGCGACGAGGAGAATACCAAGAAGAAGCGTATCCACTTGACGCTGTTTGTCGGACAGCTGCCGTTCAAGTGTACCGAGGCGATGGTCCGCAAGCACTTTGCTGAGGCTGGCGAGATCACGCTGCGCATGCTCACGGACAAGAAGACCAAGAAATTCAAGGGCATGGCATTCATCGAGGTGAAAGACAGTAAGGCACTGGGCGCCGCGCTCTCGCGCCACCACACACTGCTCAATGGGCGCCGCATCAACGTCGAGCTCACGGCCAGCGGCGGCGGCAACAACTCGCAGCAGCGGCGTGAAAAGATCGACTCGCTGCGCAAGAAGCAGAGCGAGAAGCAGCTCGAGAAGACACGCGCGCTCGTGCAAAAGTACATCGACGCGCCTGATTCCAAGCTCAAGGCCGACGACGTGGACGAGCGCATGATCGACTTCTTGTCCTGGTTCGACTACGGCACGGCCAAGGAGGCGCTGGAGGCGTACAAGACGAGCGTCTCGAGCCGCGTCAAGAACACCAAGGCTTTCTTTATGGGCATCCTCAAGCGCTTCCGCACCACGGACGGGGAAGAGTAAGTAGACTCTATAGTATATAGACGAAATACGACGTTCATTCATTTTCATGGGTATGATGTTGAATAGTATGAATCCGTCAATCCTAGACACCTAGCTTCTCGCACAGCATGGCGAGTTTCTTCTCGGCGGCCTCGCGCTTCGTGGCTTCGTCCTCGAGTGCACGTCGGAGTGCTGCGACGTCGCCATTGGTCTTTTCCTGAAGCAGCTTGGACTCGTTCTCGAGGATACGCTGCACGTCTTCAAGTCGCACCGACCGCTGGGACGAAGTGGCCGTGAGGGCTGAAGAGGAAGAGCTCCGCCAGCTCGCACTGGACATCGCAGACGACTTGACAGAACGAGCTGTGGGTATCAAATTTCAGCGCGTGTGGTTTCACGATGGTGCGGAGTGTAGTGCTCACCTCTGGAGATGGACGTAGCGTCAGGCTCAGCCGACGCCCGTCGTCGACTGGTATTAATACTGATCGCTTGGGGCTGGGCCTCGTCGTCGTAGCGAGGCATGACGTCCGGGATCAATGTACCCGTCATGCCCATGCGCATCCGAGGGTGGCGCAGCTTGACCGTCGGGTCGGCCGGTAGCTCACCAGCGTTCACGTGGGCCTGCTTGACCTCCTTGTTGACATGGTACCGCCACAGCAGGTCCTACAATCCACAAACAGACACTACCGTCATCACACGGAGCACCACTCCCAAGTAGGAATGATACGAGAGATGCTTGTGCCTTGTTCCACGCCGTGTCGTTCTTGGCGCCCTTGTAGAACTTTTCCTCCTTGTTGGGCGAGCCAAAGGACATTGGTGCTGCGCGTGGTGGCTCAGTGTGTGCCACCCACGCTGTTCGTTTGATGTGGTGTGTAGTATTAATATCACTCTGACAGAAGAGGTGGAGGTGATAACTCGAGGCCCACGTGCCAAGAATAGCAGGGACGCCATCTCAAGTGAGCCTGGGCTCCATCCCAAACCAATACGACCCTAGGCTCCGTCCAAATACGAACACAAACCGGCAATGAGTGAGGAAGTAGAAGATGGTGATCGGCACCTCTGGGAAGCGGAACTGATGAGATTTGCTGCATTACTTCTACCCGCGGCTCGACCGGCGGTGGCGGCGGCGGCGGCGCAGGTCTAGGTCTTGTCTAGAAGCTCTACGGCCCCCGCGCCCACCTTCCACCACCACCACCAGCAGCGAACCCGACGACGTCGCTCTCTCTCTCTCTCTCTGTAGGCGAGTACACTTAGAAGCGGAGCTTCTTGAAGAAGAAGCTGACACCGGCGGCCTTCTTCTCCGACTTGATCGAGGCCTGGTTGAGGTAGCGCTCCTCGAAGACCTTCTTGATGGTCTTGCGCGACTCGATGCGCGACTCTGGGTTCGCGAGGACTTCGTCGTCAAGCACCTTCTTGAGGTCAATGTCCACGACGTAGCGCGTAGGCATGATGTGGTTGAAGTTGACGACCTTGATGAACGGCTTCACCTTGGACTTCTTGGCGAGCTTCTTCTTGCTCATCGCGCGGGTCACCTTGCGCGGGTAGCGGTCGATACCAGCGACTGAGAACAAACCCACATCAGTCCACTACCCAAGGTCGTCCCATATTCCAGACGACGCCGCAAACGCACCGATGGCGTGGCCGAACTTGCGGTCACCGTGGCCCTCATCGTGGGTCTTGACGACGACAGCCTTGCGGCCAGCGAAGCGTCCGTTCAACACAACAACAACCTTTCCGTTCTTGACACTGTGGTGACACATAGAGAGGGTCAGTCACTGCGGTGTAGGTGCTGACTGGAGACGCGGACGCGGGCGGCAGTGGGGTAGATAGAACGAGGGAGGAGGAACTCGTTCACGGCGAACATAAAGCGAGACAGAGACGAAGAGTGAGGTCCGCAGCATGCAAACGGAAGCACTCGCGACACGAATCCAACCATGAGCTGGTGGTGACGACGATCGCGTGGTCGATTCGATTTCGATTTCGATCCGTTCCACGACTGGTTGGTGCGGGCAAGGCGCATGCAAAAATCGACCGTTGAAGCCGCATCAATCTGTTCTCGAGTTGCTTCACCACGACAATGTTGGATTACGCTGTCCAACAAATCCCATGCGATTCCATCGTTGTTGGTTCTCACGCTCTGGGCACGCCCCGCGTTGTCTCTCTCTCGCTCGCTCGCTCTCTGTCTGCCTCACGACCTCGATCTCGATTCCTCCACCTCACTGTATCACCATCGGCGCCACCGTTCACACCGCGTCTCCTCCAGAATCGCATCCATCCACGTACATGCCCATAGTGTCGAGATGCTAAATCGTAGGAACAGTTCCGTACTGTGTGGAGCTCTTGGGCGCTCGCCAATGAACAGCGTGACCAGAGCCAACCACTGGGCGGCGCCAGTCGGAGCGGCACCAACTCGACGGGGTGAACCGCGGTTCACCAAGACCTACCCCTCTAACCGGTTCAAGTGGACTGTCCTCCCTTCGCAACATATGGGTGACATACCATACAACCTCATGAGAGTGACACTTGTGACATGGCGACATGGCTACACTTTTCACCCGCTCCAAAAGCAAAATGGAATGTTGGCAAGCAATCAAAGTCACATACTATCTATGGTTCTCCAGCTCGTGTTTCAGTCGCGGTCGCGCGTGCGCTTGGCGCCCCGGCCACCGCCCTGCGCCTGCAACGCGCGGCGCGCGGCCTCCTTGCCCTCGGCACGGAACTTGGCCTTCTTGGCCTCCTTGTGCACGTCGGCAAACACACTCTCTTCGCGCGCCTTGCGCTTCTTGTGCTCCTCGTGGCGCCGCGCCATGCTCACCTTGCGGGTCTGCTGGCGGTCACGGCGCACCGTGTTGACTGCCTGCAGGAACGCGTACTTCTTCTTCTCCTCGGGCTCGAGCACGACCGCGCGCTTGGCCGTGTATGCGTCTTTGCTGCTGCTCTTCTGCTTGTCCAGCTTGGGCTTGCTGGCGAACGGCAGCGCGGCCTGCAGCTTCTTGGGCACCTTGAGCGCGCCAAACTTGCGCTCCTTGCGCACGATCGGCTTGTAGAGCGAGTCCGGGTTCACCGGCACGGCCAGCTTCTGCTCCTTGCGCAGTTCGTACGTAGTCTTCATGAGCCCAAGCTGCTTGGCCTTGTTGGCCGCCTTCCCCCCGGCGAGCAGCGACGTCACCGGGTTGTAGAACGGCTTGGGTTCCACGGGCACCCACGTGCGGCAAAACACGAGGTCGCTCTTGAGGATCTTGTCCTCAAACGTGGCGCGGAAGTCGCCCTTTTCGCCACGCATCGCCTTCTTGATGCGACCGCGGATGCCACTCACCGTGCGGATCGCTGCACCTTCAAACTTGGCCACTTCGAGCTCGCTGTTGAACATGCCGCGGATGAACGCCGTGTTCTTGTGGATCTTCAGCGGCGTACCAATGAGCTTGAGCTTCTTGACCACGCTGAACTTGTGGTCCAGTTCCAGCACGACGCCCGTGGCGCTCACGCGGAAGCCATCCACGTTGTTGCTCAGCGTCTGGAAGGCCAGCACGCCCGTGTTGGGAGGACACATGGGCCCATAGATGGTCGCGAAGCAGTGCATGTGCTCGGGCGTGTACTTGAGGTACCGCTGGCGGTCGTTGCGGTCCTCGATCGAGTAGATCGGCAGCGACTGGAACCGCCGCCAGCCAACCGAAAACACCAGCGGGTCGTTCGTCTTGAGGATCTTGCGGTGCCAGCGGTGCTTCTTGAACCGCATGCGTACGAGGCCCAGGCTCTGCTCGACCGAGGGCAGGCCGCCGATGATGATCGGCGTCTTGGGGTCGTGGCACTGCACAAACTCTGCCGGGACTCCCGAGATCTCGATGCGTACATACAGACCGTTGCGGAATCCTTCGAGCTGGAGGCGCATGTCTTCGCCCTCCTGGCCAAACTCGGCCGCGTTGCGTGCCGCCTGCTCCTCGCGGAGCCGCTTGGCCTCGGCCATGAGCTCGGTCATCTCTTCGTCCTCGTCCGCTTGCTTCTTGCCCTTCATCCTCTTGCCGCCCTCGGGGACATCGTCGTCGTCGTCATCGTTTTCGGTACTTTTCTTGGCCGACTTTTCAGCACGGAGACGCACGCGAATCTGCTCATCAGTCTCCTCCTCTTCGTCCTCGTCCTCCTCCTCCTCGTCTTCATCGGAGGAGGAGCCGACGCTGCCGTGCTTCTCTCCCGCCTCCAGGTCTTCAAAGTCACCGTCCATCGCGTCGTCGTTGAGCGGATCCGCATCCACCATCTCCTCATCGTCCCCATCCTCCTCGTCGTCCTCCTCCTCTCCGCCCTTGCCCTTGCTCACACGCTTCCACGAGCCAGTGACAAAGCGGTTGCGCAGGCTCTGCAGCGTGGACGGGTCCTCCCACAGCCGCAGTTCATCCACACCGATCTGGAGCTTGGAGCAGTCGAGCGCGTCCCAGTCCTGACCACCAGCGGACGCGCCAGAGGACGCCTGGGTCTTTTTGGTCTTGAGCGTGAAAAAGTCGTCGCCGTCCTCCTCCTCTGTGTCCTCCTTGCCGGCGCGTCTCCGCTCCTCCTTGGCCATGTCCGCCTCGGTCATGTGAAGCTTCTCACGCTCGCCGTACACCAACTCCATGAGGTTCACGTCGCCTTTTTCACGTGCCAAAAAGTTGGACGCCGCCCGGGACGCCAAGTTCTCCTTCCATCGAAGGTTGGACACCTCCGCCGACGCCTCCTCCTTGACTTCCTCGTCCTCCTCCTCCTCCTCCTCCTCCTCCTCCTCCTCACTGTCGTAGTCAGACTCGGAGTCGGACCCGGGCCGCCGGTTCACCGCCGTCCCCTCCGCCGGTTCGTCGTCAAACACCGCACGCCGACGCACACGACCCGAGCTGTCACGCACCACGCGCTCCTGCGGCTTGCCCACGTTTGGCTCCGCGTCGCTGTCCTCGTCCTCCTCTTCCTCCTCTTCGTCCTCCTCCTCCTCCTCTTCACTGTCTTCGTCACTCTCGACCTCGTCGGCACGCACGGCGGCCGTGTTCTTGAACAGCGACAGACTCGCGCTCTTGAGACGGTCGTCCAGGCCCAGGTCCATCCGCTGGAGGTCCTGCACCATGGCCACGCCCTCCCCTCCGCTGCTCGGGCGCAGACCACTCTCGTCCTCGGCGTCCTCGTCCTCCATCCAAACATTTTCGCGGTCGTCCGCCTTGGTGTAGTTGAGCTGGTTGAGCGTAATGTACATGGCGTCCTTGTCGTACACGATGTTGCCTACGTCCGACATGGGCGCGTAGAGCAAGATATCCTTCTGCGTCAGGTGCTTCTTCTTGCCCACCTCGCCGTGCTTGGAGCTCGGCATCGGACACGGGTCCGGCATCGACGTGATGTTGTCCATGTAAAAGTCACCCGCCCCGGCAATATGCATCTTCATGCCTGGCTTGAGGTGCGTACCGCGCAGGTAGCCATACAGCGTGACCTTGCGGTCGATCACCGGGTTGCGCAGCACATCGTCCGGGTGGGTCACGTCTTCGAACCGGTCCGCGAGCATGTACGGGTGTGAGTTGCGCCACGTCAGTGGCCTAAACTTCATGCGTTGGATGTAGAGCGACAGGTTTTGGATCTCGCCCTTGGGGTACTTGTTGGCGGCGATGCTGGAAAAGTAAAAGAGCTTGGCGCCCTGGTAGATCTCGGTCCAGAAGCGGTTCTTGAGCCGCTTCTTGGTCGTGCGCAGCGACTTGTTCTTCTTGAAGGCATCCAAGTGCGTGAGGATGCCCATGACCTTGGGGAACCCGACGACCTGGAGAATGTTGAGGAACTCGAACGTCTCCATCTCAAAGCCAAAGCTCGCGTCGATCATGAGCAGCACGAGGTCCGCGATCTTGGCCAGGTCCAACATCGCATTCAGGTCGTTCGGGCACTCGAAGAACGTGATGCGCCGGTCTTTGCTGCTCACCACGGTCACGGGGCCCTTGACTTCGACCAGGTTGTGGCGCGTGTACCGCTTCACCAGTGACTATTCATACAATACAGAGGTGAGCACGGCATTCTCCATATCCTACGCGATCGAACGAGCCGTCGTTCGCTAGAAGAAAAAAAAAACGTACTCGGATGAGCGTGGACTTGCCACTTCCAGGGGGACCCATGACCACGACCGAGATGGGTGGCGGCAGCTCCTCGCCACGGCTCACCTGCGGCACATACTCCTTGCGGTGCGCGCGGTCGAGGTTGCGCTGGATCGTGCGCTTGGCCTTGCCGGCCTTGGCGACGCCAAACGCCTTGGGGTTCTTGCGCTGCTCGGCGAGCGACGGCGTGTCTTTCTTCTGCTTCTCGAGCTCCTTCTTCTTGTGCTTGTTGACCTTGGCACCGCTCTTGGACTTGCGGTGCACCTTGGACGGCTTGACCACCAGCCCGTCCATCGCCGCCATCGTTGTCGAGGATCGAGGAACTGATCGGCGTCTTTTCAATTGATGCACACAGGTTGGTTGGCTGGCACATGAGAGCTCGACCTGGAATCGGTTACGAACCGATCGCAGTGGTTGCTACCCACACCATCCGTGGATTGTGGAGCGTGCCAGATGGAAATGTGGCGCGTCCCAGACTAAGTGTAGCTCTTCCCATGTCAGTTGGCTCACCTTCTACAGTAGTATCCTAGAGAAACACGGATTGAGAACATGGTCGTCTCGTCACGGCGTCGGCTCGCGGTGCTCGTGCCCATGGGCGAGATCTTTGTCAACGGACTCGCGTCGTCATACGACGAAGCGTTTCCCGACGCGGCCGACAGCGCGATCGCCGCGTACATGACGCGCGACGAGTTCCACAAGGCCATCACCAAGATCAACGACGCGCTCCAAGACCACTGGCCGTGCTTGCCCTGCACATCGTTCGCGTACGGTTGCTGCGTGTGCACGCTGGGACTGTCCTTCTACTGTGCGACGGCGCAGGTGCGCGAGGCCGAGGAGCGCGTGCGCCTCCAGCTTCGCCGTATCAATGACCAGGAAAACTTCAAGGCGCGCCAGGTCGAGTGGACGCTGGTCCGCGTCTGGTACAAACGCACGTCCTACGTGGAGATAACGGTCACGACCGACGCGCCGACCCCACAGGTGCCAGCCACCTACTCAACCTCTAAGAACCCGCCACGAGAGGAGGAAGAAGAGGAGGAGGAGGAGGATAATACTGACCGGCCACCCCAGAACGAAGTCATGGACGGCCGGTACACCGCCGTGTAAACCACACCCATTGTATCGTAAACGCTGTCTCTATTTGGCGTGTCTTTTCGCTCTCTCTCTCTTTTAACACACGAACGAGGACGAGGCTCTCCGCTGCAGAGCCTGGACGTCGGTCCTCGTTTTCCGTCGCATGTGGGCCGTCGACGGCGGCGTTCCTCGCGCGTCACTATCGTCGTCCCCACCGACGACGTACCGCATATGAGACCCGTACCGACCAAACGACTTGACGCTCGCGGAGGTGGTCGTCAGGATCACGTCGGATACGGTCGACTTGACCACCACCGCCACAGGTCCATGTTCATCCAGGTCCTCGAGCTCCAGCGCAGGCTGACCGAGCCGCGACGACGAGCTCATGTCCAGTCGCTGGATATGAGCCACCGTGAGTCCGTCGTAGATGGTCTGCGGGCAATGCAGTGCGGCTAAAAAGTCCTGAAAGAGCACACCGTCCTTGAAGTTCTCAAAGTAGGCGTCCTCCATCCCACTCAGGATCTCCTCTCGCACCGCCAGGAAGATGTTCGCGTCCACGTCCTGCGACGACAGCGCGTCCTCGATCTTCTCTACCAGCATGATGGAGATAGGTACCCGCGTCGGCGCTTGGTTCGTCAAGAACTTGAGGTACACCATCAGCGCCAGCTCGTGCATGCGGTCCTCGGTCAGCTCGGCCTCCCAGGTAAAGTCCTCGATCGCCTCGAACAGCGTGATCTCGTTCTGCTTGCGCCGGCTGAGACAGTCGGCGGCCCAGAGCTTGTGTGCGTCGTAGTGCTGCATCACGTGCTCTGGGCGGCTCTTGTCGCGCAGACACTGGATGCAGAACTCAGCGTAGAGGGCAGGCATCGACTCGAAGAACTCGAAGAAAAGGTTCGGCGTGAGCTTGAGGAGAAGGCACTGGTCCATCGCAGTGGCGTGGACGGGCGACGTCGTGCCCAGCATGATCGCCTCCTGGCCAAAGTATCCTCCGGCTCGAATGTCCAGCACTTCTCGCGTCGCAACAGACACGTCGCTGGGTCCACTACTAGTAGTACTGCTCGTACTGTTAGTACCATCCCCTTTGCGTCGGAGAGGAAAGTACTCGAGCTGGACGTGGCCTCGCAAGACCAAATAGAAGCTGGACGCATGCTCGCCCCTGGCGATCACCGTGTCCTGCGCTGTGAACTCGACGATCTCACTCACGTAGCTCAGCTCCTGCAGCTTCATGGGCGGGATGGCGTTGAGAAAGTCACAGCCTTGCTTGATGAGTGTGTCGAGGAAATTGAGTCGCACGTGCTCAAGTAGGACGAGCATCGCCTCGGGCACGATCTTGAGGAAGTTGCAGAACGCGATGCGGTCCACGTACACCAGCAGCGCGTCCTCGGTCGCGGTGATGCTGCAGATGCGCGGAATCTTGAAGAGCAGCGAGATCTCACCAAAATAGGCGCCAGGCCCCATGCGCTTGAGCGACTGGATCTTGCGGTCGCCATTGGTCTGGTGGTGGTGCGTGTGATGCGTGGGGAGCACGGCCGACTGCACGGACGCCTGCAGCGTGCCACGGATACAGATGAAGAAGCGGTCGCCGATCTCGCCCTCGCGACAGAACGTCTCGCCCCGCTTGATGAAGAGGTACGAGCACAAGTTGGAGAGCGTCACGAGCCGCGACTGCTCGACGCCGTCCAGGAACGGGATGTCAAAGAAGTAGTTGACGATATCCGACTCGATGATCGCGTTGACGAGCTGGATCTTCTCAGGTCGCGTCATGGTGTTGCGACGCTGATAACGGCGATGCGAACTCGCACCGCCACCGTCCTCGTCTTCTGAGAACCGCCGCGTGTGGTTGATCGTGCTCTGGGGACCTTCGGATCGATGCGACGTCAGCCGTCCACGTAGCTTGATGAACCGGTCGCGCTGAAGCTTGAGCAGCGTGCACCCAGTGAACGCGTCGGCCGTGATACGGTTGAGGTCGAGCATGGCCATGAGATCCTTACGCGCAACTTTGCGGGACGCTGCAGTGCTACCACTCTTTGTGTCGCCGCTCATGCTGCCACGTCGGCCCCTGGGACGTCCCGCCTGCATCTCGTCCATCAACCGACTGAGCACTTGCTCGCGTGCAGCGAACGAGATGTAATCGCCGACTTTGCGCTGGCAGAGCACCTCGTGGAGATGCTGCTTGGTGTTCTTGGTCGGGATGAGCGACGAGATGTCCACGGTGCCTTCCGCCACGACGAAGAAGAGCCACGGCTCGCTCTTGATGGCCGCGCCGCGAGGGTACCGCACAAGCTGGAAGCAGTCGGCCACCTCGGTCAGCGTCTTGTCGTCCAGCATCTGCATAAATGGCGTCTTCTTGAGCACCTCGAGGATGCGCACACGGTTGGCCGCGCCACCCGCGCACGAGGACACCGCACCGCCCATACTCGTGGTCCTAAGTGGACGACCGAAAGGAACGGAACCAAAGGCTACCCTCGGATCAGCACACAAGTGTTCATATGCGCAGGGCTTTATTTGACCAGGACACTACCGGTAGGTACGGTGTGTGTTCGCTGGTGCAGTGTGTCGGCTCTCATTGCGAATGGAATGTCCAAGAATAGACGAGGCCAGGCCGCCAGCCAGCCTACTTACTTATAATACCGTACGAATGGTACACACAACCGTTCGGTGGCGAGCGATACTAGTATCCGTCGCGTCGCTTCAGTATCCATTCACACACGAGCAACCATGCCGAGCAGCGTGCTGGACAGCATCAAGTCGCCACGGGACCACTACCCACACCGGCCGGCCAACACGGACCCATCCTCTATGAACTGGTTCCTCCACCGCTTGTACCTGCGTGGCGAGTTCAAAGAGTGCCTTAAGGTGATCGAGAGCGTGCTCAAAAACCACCAAGGGCTGAGTGAGTACCCGATCTATGTCAAGGCGCTGGTCATGCGTCACTCGGGTCGAATCCAGGAGAGCCTCCAGCTGCTGCAGGCTGCTACGTGCTTGAACCCGGACAACAAGGAGAACCTCAAGCAGGTCGGCCGCTCGCTGTACTTGCTGGGCAAGCACACGGCCGCGATCGAAGTGTACGAAGAGATTCTGTCGATGAGCAAGGCCGAAGACTGGGAGATCTTCCACAGCATCGGACTCTGCTATATGTACCTCAAGGACTACGACCGCGCGATTGATAACTTCCAGCAGGCCAACTCGATCAACCGCCACGACGCCACGTTCCTGCAGCTGGGCAAGGTGCACACGCTGCGGGAAGACTTCAAGTCGGCGATCAACGTGTACCTGGAGGCGCTAGAGTTCTCGCCAGAGAACCCGGAGCTGCTCACGACGCTGGGACTTCTCTACCTGCGCATCGGTGAAAACTTTCGCGCATTTGATTACCTGGGTAACTCCCTCACACACGACCCACGCAACCCCAAGACCATCCTTGCGGCTGGCTCGATCATCCAGGACCACGGTGACATGGACGTCGCGCTGGTCAAGTACCGCGTGGCCGCCGTGCAGACCCCCAACTCGGCGCAACTCTGGAACAATATCGGTATGTGCTTCTTCGGCAAGCAGCGGTACGTCGCGTCGGTCGCGTGCCTCAAACGAGCACTGTATCTGGACCCGTTCGAATGGATCACGTCCTACAATCTCGGGCTCGTGCACCTCAACACGGGCCAGTACGCGTCGGCGTTCCACTACTTTAGTGCGGCGATCAACTTGAAGCCCGACTTTGCGAGCTCGTACATGTACCTGGCGATCACACTGGGTCGGTTGGACGATTTTGAGAACGCGTGCAGCGCGTTTGAGAAGGCCATCGAGATGGAACGGTGCGTGGTGTGTGGTTGATGAGCTTGTGGTGAGTAGCCTGGCACTCAGATGGCTACATTTTGGACCTAGGGATCACATGTTCCACTTGAACTACGCGATCACGCTGTACAACAACGACGAAATGGAGCGTGCCAAGGTGCAGTTTGACCGCTTCGAAGAGATCTTTGAGGCGCTCGACGAGGAGACACGCAGCGCGGACGCTGAAGTGCTCGAGCAGCGCCAGGCCCTGCTGAACGCGCTCATTGACTGAATCCTTCCGTAAATAACGCTCCTGTTTTCCATAAACAACACCCAAATACTCACTTGTGATTGGTAGAAAATAGGCATTTGAGCAAAACAATGCGCAGATTGGAACATGGTGACAGGTAATACTGTACCTCCGGCCAAGCAACCGCTGCGGTTGCCCCGCCTTCCACTCACGGTGGCTGCATGAGCAGGTGGATGCAAGTGCCAGGCGCTACGTGCGCACCAGGACGCGCGGCTAGCGCTCTGGCGTGAGATCTGCACCCGGTTTTTCTTCTCAAATGATCCCGTCGCGCGTCGCGTCCTCGACCACTTCGAGAACATCCAAGTCGACCAAATCGTGTACGCGGAGCACTCTTCTTTTGCCTCATTGATGCGCTGTAGAGTACTCAACGGAGTGTCGGTCGTTTGATTCATTTATATCAGGATCGAAGCTGGTTCTCTTGATGGAGCTAGCCATGGCGACGATGCAGGATTCCAGGAGCTACTCGCGTCGCTCCACTTTGCCAAGTGCCCGGTCACTGGCCACATGGAGGCCTTCAACGACGCGTATGTATTACTAGTAAAACCTTTAGCAAGTATGTTCATACCAACAGTGCAGTCGTGTGACGTCGCTTGCGTGCAGCCTTCTGGCGATGGAGCGAGTCAAGAACGAAGTGCGTGGGGGCTACCACCGCCACATGGCGCAGAAAAACGTGGGTGTCTGCTCCACTATACCCATGGGACCAACCACAACTCTTCTCACACATTTTCTGTGTATTAAAGTATGAAGAATTGGATGCCAAGGTCAAGGAGAGTGGCCAGAGTACCAACTACGAGCTGGTGGTGGCCGGCGGCGGCCGCGAGCAGCTGAGCCTCCGTGTGCGAGAAGCACACGTACGCTCGGCAGAAGCTCAGTCTCACCAGCTCATGAGCGTGGAAGCATTCGTCAAACGCTATGCGTCCAACATCGGCTGCCACCCGTTCCTTGCGGGGCTTCGCACTGTGTTGCAAGCCAACCTGGCAAATGAAACGGTGGTCGGGTGGACGTGCTCGGACGCGGTGTTTGTGGAGAGCGGCATGGCCACTGCCCAGGCAAGCATCCAGCTGCTGATTCGTGACCTGAACTTTGGCCACCACGTCGCCAGTGATCCAACCGAGCACGCAGTCCGCTTCCGCTCGTGGTGCATTGATCCATACATGTCGGACAATGACATCCTACAGATCCTCAAGCGTCTGCCGTCACCATCCCAGCTCGAGTCCCGCGGCACAGGGGACCACCAGCCAACCACTTTGACACGCCAGAACCTCGACGGCGCATACGACGAACACCAGTCGTTCTTTCAAAAGTGGTGCGTCATTTTGTAATCGGCCCATCGTGGCTAGAGTACACCGTGAATCGATTCAACGTTGTGTCGACGCTTGTGCCTCGTTGTTCCCACTCACGAATCACCGCACGCGAACGCAGATCGGCCTGGCGAATGGGCTCAGGCACGCGGAACTGCCTCGTGCACGCCAGCGTGATCGCGATCGCCGTGTCGATGGACGTGAGGTGCCCCACTGACACGTAGATCGGGTTCGTCACTCCACTTGGTCCGCAGATCGCCGCGGCCCACACTCGACCCGAAACACCCACGACCTTGGCCACTTGCTCACCTGCATTTCTAGTGCGCTCCATCAACGCTTTCACAGAAGGCTTTGTCAGTCCATCTACGTGGAAGAACGTCTTGCCGACGCCAATGGTTGGGATGCCCCGTAGCACGCCGAAATGCGACGCCAAGCCGAAGCCACGTGGATGCAGCACGCCGTTGCCGTCCACGAGGATCACATCCGGAGCGTATTCTGTAGTGTTGAATCATGCACGCAATGAGTGATTGACGAGGGCGACCTAGATACTACGGAATGTACTCACGTGGGCACCGCTCGACCAAGTCGTCGTACAGTTTCGTGAGCGCGTGCACCTCTCGGAACGCGAGAAAGCCTGGGATGTACGGAGCTGGCATAGATACGTACGTGTACGCCTCGTACAGCACATCCATTGACAAATATGCGAGCACGACGATCGACGCGCACGCATGCTCAGTGGAGCCTTTGAGGAAGCTGATGTCGACGCCAGCGACGCGCGTCAATGGTCGAGCGAGCGACGACGAGTCATGTTCGCCAGGTGCATCACACGTGATCAGCCAGCGCCATGGATCCTGCTCGCTTAGGCGTCTCTTGAGCGCCTCCTGCTCGCTGATCCATTGCGCGCGCATGTCGTCCATTTTCCTGGCTCGGGGTTTGCTTGTCAACCCACTCATTTCGGAGCTCTTCGGTTTATGGCCAATCATAAATGGGTACAATTTTAGTTTTGGCCAATGAGAGAGTAATACAAGAGGTGGCAAAAGCTAGATCAATGGGAGGCACACGAAGAGCTACATGCAAATGAAGCCTAGACTTGTTCACGTCGGACAAGGTGGGAGAAACCACATCAGTCGGACGAGAGGTAGACGTGCTCGACATCGTCTTCTTCGTAGGTGGAGAGTAGCTGGTAGCGCATGTCCATACGAACCTCCCGAATGTGGACACGCTCATAGACCAGGACCGAGGTCACGACCGCCACGAAGAGAACCAAGCAGATGAGCATCTGATGGACCCACATCGAGAAGAATCCGACCATGCCGAACTCACAGTATGCGTCCAAAGCGTGTGCGACACCTGCGGAGATCGCCTTGCACTCCTGCGTCTCGTTGAACCTGGCCATGTCGCGCTGGAACTGGGTCATTTCCTGGTTGATAGGATCGAGGAACTCGCGCTTGATGCGGGCACCGACGTCGCCATGGTGGGCGGCATAGTCTTGAAGACGCTGGTTCAGTTGAGCCACCGCGTCGTGGCTCTGTTGCAGGCTGGCGATGTATTCCTCAAACGGCGACTTGGTGTTGTGTGGGCACTCGATGTAATAGTTGACCGTCGGCGTCGGGTGGAGCAGCGTCATCGTGCTGTTCATCGGCGCGGCACAAAAGTCGGCCGTGAGAAACGTGGATGAGAGATAGACGCCAATGAGTGTGTGAGAAATGGGCACAACGCTGAGCACCACCAGGATCGAGAACCGCAGCGGCGTGACCATCGACCACCCAATGGAGGAGATCGACAGGAAGCTCGCCAGCGAGACCGTGAGGATCGCAAAGTTTGTGGTCGACTTGAGCATAAAGTAGCTAAACTCCCAGTCCTTGCCCAAGTCGGCGTAGTTGGTCGGGAGCAACGACACCGTGGCGTTCTTGAGCTCCTTGGCCGAGTGCGCCAGCCTCAATGCTTCAATGGACAGTTTAAAAGCGTCCTCCGGAAGCTGACTCTCGTTGAACGACGTCACGAGCGAGTCCGCATGGTAACTCACGTCAGCGCTGGTGTTCACGGCGTCCCAGGCGAGTGCCTGCGAGCTGGTGAACACGGTGCTGAGGTTGGTCATGGCGTCGCGCACGACGCCAGCGCTGTAGTCCACCTGCGCTTCGCCGAGCAACCCGCTGAGCGATACGATCGCGAGAATCGCGAGCAGAATCACTGCACCGACTTCCATCGTCTGCGCCTCCGTCGAGTTTCGAATCGCGTGCGCTACATGGTAGAAGAGAACCAACCATTCAGTGCCATCGTCCCCCATCGAATCGATCCAATGCATCAACCAGCACCAAGACTTACAACTGCGGATGTGGAGAATCGTGCGACGCACTACCACGATGCACAGCACGATAAACACAATCGCGCCGAATGTGAGCGATGTGAAGAGCACGTTCTGGAGGAGCTGTTGGTAGGACGGGTCCTCCAAGTTGAAGACATTCGTGCTGCCACCAAAGCGGTAAAACGAGTGGAAGAACTGCACGAGTTCACGCGCGATCTCCCTGTGGTAATCTGGCGGCAGTAGCTGCATCATGGCGCGTCGTGGAGGGCTCGATATCACAGGCAGCAAGCACCCGTCACTCTGGTACTGTACCAATCGCTTCGCGCTGCTTCGACGTTTCTCTCAGAAAATGGAGAGCTGCAGAAAATGCCACCAGAACCTTGAAATCGAGGTTTAAATATCCATCCATCCCAGAAAAGGGTGGGTTTTTAGGCGGTTGTAACACATTAGGGTGGTTCATGTTGAAGTGGACAAGATACTCAGGTCTACGATGCGAAGAAGAAGCCGGTCTCCTCATCTTCTTCCCCCTCGTCGGTCGTGGCTTGTGCTGATGGAGGACTTTTAGATGGGCTGGGAGGCTTGCTGTCATGCGACATAGTTCGTCGGAGCTGCCGATCGTTGACTGGAGGAGACGGTGGGCTGGGGGCCGAAGCACGGCGATTGAACCGAGGAGACCTCGCCGGTGCGGGTGGACACGCTGACGTGCCGCCATTAGATCGCGGTGGAGAATGGTTCGGAGTCGAGCCTCGTCTGGCGGGTGATGGAGGAGACGGCGATGCTGAGGTGGACGACGAGGTCGACTCCTCCCGTTCAAGTCGTCGGGACCACACGGACTGGACCTAAGGAGATTCAGAGTCATTCGGAGGCATCCAATACGAACGGACAAGGCGAACATACCTGTACACTATCGGTGAACTCGACCACGCATGGTAGCTTTGCGATATGTACTTGAAGAATCATGGGTACTGAGTGTTCTAGCGACTAACCATCAGCGAAGTCAGTATAATATGGAGAGAGGCCGATAATTGGATCAGGAAACGTACCATGCCCGGGTACTTTTGGATCGCGATCATACCCAGCGCATCTAAAAAGCGGGTGTAGTTGATGCGGCGCTCGCCCTTCTTCTTGGCCCGCACAAAGATGAGGTCAACGTCGGTCCTGGTGAATATCGAGTCGAGCAAGCGCGGACACTCTCGGCACAGCTTGGAAAAGTTGGCATTGTCTGCATCGTATGCAATCAGTCATGGGTGAGCATTCATCGTTCACTCGGCAACCCTCTGTGTAGATTCCTGCGTACCCATGGTCACTTCGTTGGCTCCTTTCGAGCCTGTTCGCCCGAATCGACAGTAGTAGTGGAACACAGCGCGAAGAAGCGTGTGTGGGTCGTTCGGGTCGCCCTCAAGTCGAATCGGGCTCGGCGGCGATGGTTTTTCTGGGCTCTGACGCTATAATTTCCAGGTTAGTATCAGTGTTGCGGCACCAGTGCTCATACCAGAGGCTTCGTACCGATGGGAGCGGCTCTGATGGCATCGCTGAAGGCACCACTTGGGCGGCATTGCCGGGACGCGGTGAGCTTTACACATACAGACAGGTGATATGAGCACACACATTCATAGGTATATCATGTAATCTATAGAGCCCCCTACATCGTAGGTCGGCGCTGTCGACCTTCGACGTCTTTGTTGAGGTTGGGTCGCATCGTGTCGGACAGGTCATGGACGATGGCGTCGGTGAGGTCGTGGATATCGAGCTCAAAGCGCTTGCGATAGACACCCGTATACGAGCGGACATCGTATAGACGTTCGTAGACGTCGGCATGCTGTGGCTGCTGCTCCACAGTGTCCATGTCCATGATCCGTGTGGTTTCAAACTGCCGAGTAGGTTTGCAGGTGGCTGGTTCGTCGCTTGTTGTGGGCACGAATCGCACGCAGAGACCGCGATGCTTTCTCCACGTAGATTGATCCTAGATAGAATGTGAGCAGTGAGCAGCGTGACCAGCAGCGTGTGCAATCCATTTCTCTTGCTGCTAAAATTAGGTGGCGACTTCAACCACCACGTCACATAGACTTTAGTGATAGTCACTGTTTCGAGTGATATACTAATTCAAGTGAAACCAATCATATGCGCAATCTGATTCCACCTGATAATTCAATCAGCAGTGAGGCTTCAACAGATGCTGCCTCATGTTGAAGTAATCACAAGGTTCGATATTTTGGACAGATCTTCACGATCCCATTACATTTTGTGAACCTCTTGTGTCATGACCCGCATCGCCATCTTCTACTACTCCCTCTACGGCCACATCGGCAAGGCCATCAAGGTCGGCGCCAAGCGCGTGCCTGGCGTCGAGGCGCAGCTCTACCAGGTGCAAGAAACCCTCCCCGATGATCTGCTCGAGAAAATCGGAGGCGCGCCGAAACCAGATCTCCCGATCGCGTGCTCACTAATCAGCGACGGTATCCTGTTCGGCTTGCCCACGTGTTTTGGCATGCTTCTGTCACAGGTGAAAGGCCTGTGCGATTCGTGTGGTGAGCTGTGGGCGTGTCTGGTGGCCTCGT